>OY292509.1:6906473-7048973 GCA_958496325.1 Nomophila noctuella | reverse complement strand
GCGCCGCCTCGCCCGGCCGCGACACGCGCAGGACGCGCCGCCGGTGAGACACGCGCACACACGCGCACACACGCACACACAGCGAGGAGGACTCGGTGGCGGCCATCAGCAAGCGCTCGCAGCACCACCTGCGCCGCCTCGCCCGGCCGCGACACGCGCAGGACGCGCCGCCGGTGAGACACGCGCACACACGCGCACACACGCACACACAGCGAGGAGGACTCGGTGGCGGCCATCAGCAAGCGCTCGCAGCACCACCTGCGCCGCCTCGCCCGGCCGCGACACGCGCAGGACGCGCCGCCGGTGAGACACGCGCACACACGCGCACACACGCGCACACACGCACACACAGCGAGGAGGACTCGGTGGCGGCCATCAGCAAGCGCTCGCAGCACCACCTGCGCCGCCTCGCCCGGCCGCGACACGCGCAGGACGCGCCGCCGGTGAGACACGCGCACACACGCGCACACACGCGCACACACGCACACACAGCGAGGAGGACTCGGTGGCGGCCATCAGCAAGCGCTCGCAGCACCACCTGCGCCGCCTCGCCCGGCCGCGACACGCGCAGGACGCGCCGCCGGTGAGACACGCGCACACACGCGCACACACGCGCACACACGCACACACAGCGAGGAGGACTCGGTGGCGGCCATCAGCAAGCGCTCGCAGCACCACCTGCGCCGCCTCGCCCGGCCGCGACACGCGCAGGACGCGCCGCCGGTGAGACACGCGCACACACGCGCACACACGCGCACACACGCACACACAGCGAGGAGGACTCGGTGGCGGCCATCAGCAAGCGCTCGCAGCACCACCTGCGCCGCCTCGCCCGGCCGCGACACGCGCAGGACGCGCCGCCGGTGAGACACGCGCACACACGCGCACACACGCGCACACACGCACACACAGCGAGGAGGACTCGGTGGCGGCCATCAGCAAGCGCTCGCAGCACCACCTGCGCCGCCTCGCCCGGCCGCGACACGCGCAGGACGCGCCGCCGGTGAGACACGCGCACACACGCGCACACACGCGCACACACGCACACACAGCGAGGAGGACTCGGTGGCGGCCATCAGCAAGCGCTCGCAGCACCACCTGCGCCGCCTCGCCCGGCCGCGACACGCGCAGGACGCGCCGCCGGTGAGACACGCGCACACACGCGCACACACGCGCACACACGCACACACAGCGAGGAGGACTCGGTGGCGGCCATCAGCAAGCGCTCGCAGCACCACCTGCGCCGCCTCGCCCGGCCGCGACACGCGCAGGACGCGCCGCCGGTGAGACACGCGCACACACGCGCACACACGCGCACACACGCACACACAGCGAGGAGGACTCGGTGGCGGCCATCAGCAAGCGCTCGCAGCACCACCTGCGCCGCCTCGCCCGGCCGCGACACGCGCAGGACGCGCCGCCGGTGAGACACGCGCACACACGCGCACACACGCACACACAGCGAGGAGGACTCGGTGGCGGCCATCAGCAAGCGCTCGCAGCACCACCTGCGCCGCCTCGCCCGGCCGCGACACGCGCAGGACGCGCCGCCGGTGAGACACGCGCACACACGCGCACACACGCGCACACACGCACACACAGCGAGGAGGACTCGGTGGCGGCCATCAGCAAGCGCTCGCAGCACCACCTGCGCCGCCTCGCCCGGCCGCGACACGCGCAGGACGCGCCGCCGGTGAGACACGCGCACACACGCGCACACACGCGCACACACGCACACACAGCGAGGAGGACTCGGTGGCGGCCATCAGCAAGCGCTCGCAGCACCACCTGCGCCGCCTCGCCCGGCCGCGACACGCGCAGGACGCGCCGCCGGTGAGACACGCGCACACACGCGCACACACGCGCACACACGCACACACAGCGAGGAGGACTCGGTGGCGGCCATCAGCAAGCGCTCGCAGCACCACCTGCGCCGCCTCGCCCGGCCGCGACACGCGCAGGACGCGCCGCCGGTGAGACACGCGCACACACGCGCACACACGCGCACACACGCACACACAGCGAGGAGGACTCGGTGGCGGCCATCAGCAAGCGCTCGCAGCACCACCTGCGCCGCCTCGCCCGGCCGCGACACGCGCAGGACGCGCCGCCGGTGAGACACGCGCACACACGCGCACACACGCGCACACACGCACACACAGCGAGGAGGACTCGGTGGCGGCCATCAGCAAGCGCTCGCAGCACCACCTGCGCCGCCTCGCCCGGCCGCGACACGCGCAGGACGCGCCGCCGGTGAGACACGCGCACACACGCGCACACACGCGCACACACGCACACACAGCGAGGAGGACTCGGTGGCGGCCATCAGCAAGCGCTCGCAGCACCACCTGCGCCGCCTCGCCCGGCCGCGACACGCGCAGGACGCGCCGCCGGTGAGACACGCGCACACACGCGCACACACGCGCACACACGCACACACAGCGAGGAGGACTCGGTGGCGGCCATCAGCAAGCGCTCGCAGCACCACCTGCGCCGCCTCGCCCGGCCGCGACACGCGCAGGACGCGCCGCCGGTGAGACACGCGCACACACGCGCCACACACGCGCACACACGCACACACAGCGAGGAGGACTCGGTGGCGGCCATCAGCAAGCGCTCGCAGCACCACCTGCGCCGCCTCGCCCGGCCGCGACACGCGCAGGACGCGCCGCCGGTGAGACACGCGCACACACGCGCACACACGCGCACACACGCACAACACGCACACACAGCGAGGAGGACTCGGTGGCGGCCATCAGCAAGCGCTCGCAGCACCACCTGCGCCGCCTCGCCCGGCCGCGACACGCGCAGGACGCGCCGCCGGTGAGACACGCGCACACACGCGCACACACGCGCACACACGCACACACAGCGAGGAGGACTCGGTGGCGGCCATCAGCAAGCGCTCGCAGCACCACCTGCGCCGCCTCGCCCGGCCGCGACACGCGCAGGACGCGCCGCCGGTGAGACACGCGCACACACGCGCACACACGCGCACACACGCACACAAGCGAGGAGGACTCGGTGGCGGCCATCAGCAAGCGCTCGCAGCACCACCTGCGCCGCCTCGCCCGGCCGCGACACGCGCAGGACGCGCCGCCGGTGAGACACGCGCACACACGCGCACACACGCGCACACACGCGCACACACGCACACACAGCGAGGAGGACTCGGTGGCGGCCATCAGCAAGCGCTCGCAGCACCACCTGCGCCGCCTCGCCCGGCCGCGACACGCGCAGGACGCGCCGCCGGTGAGACACGCGCACACACGCGCACACACGCGCACACACGCACACACAGCGAGGAGGACTCGGTGGCGGCCATCAGCAAGCGCTCGCAGCACCACCTGCGCCGCCTCGCCCGGCCGCGACACGCGCAGGACGCGCCGCCGGTGAGACACGCGCACACACGCACACACGCGCACACACGCGCACACACGCACACACAGCGAGGAGGACTCGGTGGCGGCCATCAGCAAGCGCTCGCAGCACCACCTGCGCCGCCTCGCCCGGCCGCGACACGCGCAGGACGCGCCGCCGGTGAGACACGCGCACACACGCGCACACACGCGCACACACGCACACACACAGCGAGGAGGACTCGGTGGCGGCCATCAGCAAGCGCTCGCAGCACCACCTGCGCCGCCTCGCCCGGCCGCGACACGCGCAGGACGCGCCGCCGGTGAGACACGCGCACACACGCCGCACACACGCGCACACACGCACACACAGCGAGGAGGACTCGGTGGCGGCCATCAGCAAGCGCTCGCAGCACCACCTGCGCCGCCTCGCCCGGCCGCGACACGCGCAGGACGCGCCGCCGGTGAGACACGCGCACACACGCGCACACACGCGCACACACGCACACACAGTCGAGGAGGACTCGTGGCGGCCATCAGCAAGCGCTCGCAGCAACCACCTGCGCCGCCTCGCCCGGCCGCGACACGCGCAGGACGCGCCGCCGGTGAGACACGCGACACACGCGCACACACGCGCACACCACCGCACACACCTCGGTGGCGGCCATCAGCAAGCGCTCGCAGCACCACCTGCGCCGCCTCGCCCGGCCGCGACACGCGCAGGACGCGCCGCCGGTGAGACACGCGCACACACGCGCACACACGCACACACAGCGAGGAGGACTCGGTGGCGGCCATCAGCAAGCGCTCGCAGCACCACCTGCGCCGCCTCGCCCGGCCGCGACACGCGCAGGACGCGCCGCCGGTGAGACACGCGCACACACGCGCACACACGCGCACACAGCGAGGAGGACTCGGTGGCGGCCATCAGCAAGCGCTCGCAGCACCACCTGCGCCGCCTCGCCCGGCCGCGACACGCGCAGGACGCGCCGCCGGTGAGACACGCGCACACACGCGCACACACGCGCACACACGCACACACAGCGAGGAGGACTCGGTGGCGGCCATCAGCAAGCGCTCGCAGCACCACCTGCGCCGCCTCGCCCGGCCGCGACACGCGCAGGACGCGCCGCCGGTGAGACACGCGCACACACGCGCACACACGCGCACACACGCACACACAGCGAGGAGGACTCGGTGGCGGCCATCAGCAAGCGCTCGCAGCACCACCTGCGCCGCCTCGCCCGGCCGCGACACGCGCAGGACGCGCCGCCGGTGAGACACGCGCACACACGCGCACACACGCACACACAGCGAGGAGGACTCGGTGGCGGCCATCAGCAAGCGCTCGCAGCACCACCTGCGCCGCCTCGCCCGGCCGCGACACGCGCAGGACGCGCCGCCGGTGAGACACGCGCACACACGCGCACACACGCGCACACACGCACACACAGCGAGGAGGACTCGGTGGCGGCCATCAGCAAGCGCTCGCAGCACCACCTGCGCCGCCTCGCCCGGCCGCGACACGCGCAGGACGCGCCGCCGGTGAGACACGCGCACACACGCGCACACACGCGCACACACGCACACACAGCGAGGAGGACTCGGTGGCGGCCATCAGCAAGCGCTCGCAGCACCACCTGCGCCGCCTCGCCCGGCCGCGACACGCGCAGGACGCGCCGCCGGTGAGACACGCGCACACACGCGCACACACGCGCACACACGCACACACAGCGAGGAGGACTCGGTGGCGGCCATCAGCAAGCGCTCGCAGCACCACCTGCGCCGCCTCGCCCGGCCGCGACACGCGCAGGACGCGCCGCCGGTGAGACACGCGCACACACGCGCACACACGCGCACACACGCACACACAGCGAGGAGGACTCGGTGGCGGCCATCAGCAAGCGCTCGCAGCACCACCTGCGCCGCCTCGCCCGGCCGCGACACGCGCAGGACGCGCCGCCGGTGAGACACGCGCACACACGCGCACACACGCGCACACACGCACACACAGCGAGGAGGACTCGGTGGCGGCCATCAGCAAGCGCTCGCAGCACCACCTGCGCCGCCTCGCCCGGCCGCGACACGCGCAGGACGCGCCGCCGGTGAGACACGCGCACACACGCGCACACACGCGCACACACGCACACACAGCGAGGAGGACTCGGTGGCGGCCATCAGCAAGCGCTCGCAGCACCACCTGCGCCGCCTCGCCCGGCCGCGACACGCGCAGGACGCGCCGCCGGTGAGACACGCGCACACACGCGCACACACGCGCACACACGCACACACAGCGAGGAGGACTCGGTGGCGGCCATCAGCAAGCGCTCGCAGCACCACCTGCGCCGCCTCGCCCGGCCGCGACACGCGCAGGACGCGCCGCCGGTGAGACACGCGCACACACGCGCACACACGCACACACAGCGAGGAGGACTCGGTGGCGGCCATCAGCAAGCGCTCGCAGCACCACCTGCGCCGCCTCGCCCGGCCGCGACACGCGCAGGACGCGCCGCCGGTGAGACACGCGCACACACGCGCACACACGCGCACACAGCGAGGAGGACTCGGTGGCGGCCATCAGCAAGCGCTCGCAGCACCACCTGCGCCGCCTCGCCCGGCCGCGACACGCGCAGGACGCGCCGCCGGTGAGACACGCGCACACACGCGCACACACGCGCACACACGCACACACAGCGAGGAGGACTCGGTGGCGGCCATCAGCAAGCGCTCGCAGCACCACCTGCGCCGCCTCGCCCGGCCGCGACACGCGCAGGACGCGCCGCCGGTGAGACACGCGCACACACGCGCACACACGCGCACACACGCACACACAGCGAGGAGGACTCGGTGGCGGCCATCAGCAAGCGCTCGCAGCACCACCTGCGCCGCCTCGCCCGGCCGCGACACGCGCAGGACGCGCCGCCGGTGAGACACGCGCACACACGCGCACACACGCACACACAGCGAGGAGGACTCGGTGGCGGCCATCAGCAAGCGCTCGCAGCACCACCTGCGCCGCCTCGCCCGGCCGCGACACGCGCAGGACGCGCCGCCGGTGAGACACGCGCACACACGCGCACACACGCGCACACACGCACACACAGCGAGGAGGACTCGGTGGCGGCCATCAGCAAGCGCTCGCAGCACCACCTGCGCCGCCTCGCCCGGCCGCGACACGCGCAGGACGCGCCGCCGGTGAGACACGCGCACACACGCGCACACACGCGCACACACGCACACACAGCGAGGAGGACTCGGTGGCGGCCATCAGCAAGCGCTCGCAGCACCACCTGCGCCGCCTCGCCCGGCCGCGACACGCGCAGGACGCGCCGCCGGTGAGACACGCGCACACACGCGCACACACGCGCACACACGCACACACAGCGAGGAGGACTCGGTGGCGGCCATCAGCAAGCGCTCGCAGCACCACCTGCGCCGCCTCGCCCGGCCGCGACACGCGCAGGACGCGCCGCCGGTGAGACACGCGCACACACGCGCACACACGCGCACACACGCACACACAGCGAGGAGGACTCGGTGGCGGCCATCAGCAAGCGCTCGCAGCACCACCTGCGCCGCCTCGCCCGGCCGCGACACGCGCAGGACGCGCCGCCGGTGAGACACGCGCACACACGCGCACACACGCGCACACACGCACACACAGCGAGGAGGACTCGGTGGCGGCCATCAGCAAGCGCTCGCAGCACCACCTGCGCCGCCTCGCCCGGCCGCGACACGCGCAGGACGCGCCGCCGGTGAGACACGCGCACACACGCGCACACACGCGCACACACGCACACACAGCGAGGAGGACTCGGTGGCGGCCATCAGCAAGCGCTCGCAGCACCACCTGCGCCGCCTCGCCCGGCCGCGACACGCGCAGGACGCGCCGCCGGTGAGACACGCGCACACACGCGCACACACGCACACACAGCGAGGAGGACTCGGTGGCGGCCATCAGCAAGCGCTCGCAGCACCACCTGCGCCGCCTCGCCCGGCCGCGACACGCGCAGGACGCGCCGCCGGTGAGACACGCGCACACACGCGCACACACGCACACACGCACACACACACGCACAAGCGCGCACACACACACACGCATACACACGCTTACACACACACACACACACACACACACACACACACACACACACACACACACACACACACACACACACACACACACACACACACACTTACAAGCGCGCACACACACACACACGCGCACACACGCCAATTTACGACTCGAAGGACCAAAATGGTGTCATGGTCCTTCGAGTCGGATATTTTTTGACAAAATCAAAATACTACAAGGCCAAAATCAAAATTCATGTGAGGCCTACATGAATTTTGCAAGGTACTTAAAAATCGTCAATGATAATTCGTAATACGTAAAACTCAGATATCTAGAGAAGAGAAACAGTACTAATCGGAACATAAAATATATTTATAGATATGCTGATGAAGCATGTATGTGTGCGCAGGTATCGGCTGCGCTGGCGCACGCCGACCACAACTACTTCAACGGACACACGCCCGGGACTCGAACCAGCGACCGCGCGGCAGGTATGTTACTGCGCTTGCGCACTCACTTGTGCACTGTAGTATATCCTGCGTACCTGGCTGATCGTGAGATTGGCGGCCATGGTAGAATACGGCCGGATTGGTATTATAATTTTGGTGTGTCTGTTAAGCATACGTTTAAGGGTGCGTGTTCACATAAGCTGAGCTGCGCGGCGCTGAGCAGAGACGTGTAAAAATTGACCAATCAGAATCGGAGTGAAGGTGAGATGTGTATTTTGAGCAACGCGATTGGTCAATTTTCACACGTCTCTGCTCAGCTCCGCGCAGCTCAGCTTATGCGAAACGCTCCCTTAGTTAACTGCCCCCGTGGCGCAGTGGCTAATGTGTCGCACTTTAAAGCGGCGGCCGCGCCGGAGGTCGAATCCCGGGTCGGACCGATGAAATTGTGTCTATGTTTTCATGTTGTGATAACACAGACACAGTCCGGAGTTTGGAAGTTGGCGGTGTATTTACACCCCCGTGCCACGGAAAGCACGTTAAGCTGTTGGTCCTGCGCCTGATCTCTCTAAGGTCGTGTCAGACTGCTGTCCCACCGAATTATGGGAGTGGGGGAATAGGGAGTGCACCTGTGCTTGCGCATGCGCTTGTCCACTATAATATATCCCGCGTAAGTGGCCGAATTCGGCTAGGAGGGTATTATTATTATTATGACTGACCTATAAATATCCTTGTCCACCCCAGCATCAGCGTCGTCGGCTCCGCTAGCGGCGTCGTCGGCGGAGGACGCGCCGGCGCCGCTGTCCATCTCCATGCGCGGGCGCGTGCGCAAGCTCACGCCCAAGGGGCAGGGGCTGTACGGGCGGCGGCATCGCCAGTGACGCGCGAGGTACGTACTGTGTGTTCACCATACGCCTACGCAACAAACAATGCCATGTTGAAGCAATAGAGAATTTGAATATGTAAAAGAAAAAATATCTGGCTCGAAGGACCAAACTCACATTTTGGTCCTTCGAGTCGGATATTTACACCTACGCCACAAACAAAGCTATATTGAAGAAATAGAGAATGATAATTTGTAAAAGAAAAAATATGTGGCTCGAAGAACCAAGCGCACATTTTGGTCCTTCGAGTCGGATATTTACACCTACGCCACAAACATTGCCATGTTGAAGCAATAGATAATGTGAATTTGTAAAAGAATCCGGCTTGAAGGACCAAACTCACATTTTGGTCCTTCGAGACGGATTTTTTTATCGAAAGAATCCTTTTCTTAAACAGTTGCTAAGTGAAGGGTAACTCCAGATAGTGCTTATCAAACTAACCCGATCCATTGCTATTAAAATTCTGATAAGTATATTTTTGTGTGTGAGCACTTATAGAAGTCAGCATATTATATTTATTAATGAACATTTGATTCGTCTTCAAGACTTATCAATCAATACGTTTTTCCCCACAGCTCGTCGCCTGAGCCAATTCCCCGGGTATCAAGGTATTTGTGATGGTTCTACCTCCGCCATCCGACTCCACTGCAATACACGTCGGTACCCGCACAGTACAACGAATGATCATCATCAGCCTATCACAGTCTACTGCTGGATATAGGCCTCTCCGAGACCCCTATGTCGTGTGATCGTCCGTGACTCACTTCCAGCAAGAGCTAGCTATATTGAGCCTATCGCAGTCCGAACAAAGCGTTCACAATAATTTTACCTCTGAAAGATCACTTATTTTGGTTCGCAACGGGTCATTTTTAGCATTATGTAAGTAGTATTGTTATTAAAAAAATGAAAATTTTTAGAGGTTCTATCGTTTATCTGAAGAATACAAGATGTACAGGAATTACAATGGAAAGAAGTGATCCGTCAGAGGTAAAATAACTGTGAACCTATATTGGAGTTCCCATGTGGCCTGATCCTCGGTGATTCGCATCCAGCACCAGCCTGCCATCGTTCATTAAGGCCGGTGCAAAAAATCACATTGCATTTGGGAATTTTCAAAAGCAAATATGGAGCAGCAATACATTGATATACAAAAACCCCAGACACACAATCAGCGTCTCAAAAACGTCCCCAAAAAAAATTAGTGCAGAATGTTCTTATTTCAAACAGTCTTGCGTCACTCGCGTCATCGCAATTTTTAAAAACTCCCTTGTGAAAACAATTTTAACTAATCTGCATAAGGTTTAATTTGCAAAGAATAATGTTCATAGTTTGACTTTGAGTTTTTGGTGACAGTATTGACTGTTACTTTTGTTCGAGACTGTGCATCTTGGGTTTTTGTATATCAATGCAGCAATATTATAAATCAAAATATTGAGGAGTAATATTACAAACCAATAAATTAAGTACCTGCACTTCATAACTGTTGTGCTATGTTTCTGCTGGTGCGTAAGGTCGCAAGAGCTCAGTTGGGGAGGGAATGGGACCTTAAATACAGGCAACGCATCTGCGACCCTTGTGCGGTTGTTGATGTCCATGGGCAGCGGTGATCACTTACCATCAGGTGACCCTCTTGTTCGTTTGCCTTCCACTTACATAAAAATTACTTATTGTATTTTGTTTTTGTCAATACCAAAATTATTTATTTTGAATTTGAAGCAATTAGAATAATTTTAGTGTTATGTCTGTGGCATTGTAGATAATTAATTAATTGATCGTCGGAATACACAGATGAGTGGAACTAACGATTAAATTCTAATTTTATGTTATTTATCTCGTTGCATTTTGCTAGCAACAGATTGCTGCAGAACTTCTATAAGTTTATGAAGACCATGGTTAAATGTAAAATAATAAAATCTTAGTTTCTTACAATTATTCCTTCAAAACAAAAGTACTTTATTTATTTATTTATTTGATTTTATATATTTATTGAAATAGGTTAAGTAGTTTTTGAGTTTCTTCGTTACACACAAAAATAAAAATATTACCGCTTAATAATACCTACACATATTAATATTACAGTATAGATAGACAATAAACAAACAAAAATATTTTCTTAAAGAGACATGTTATTTGGTACTTACTTAAATATATGTTGCAAATTATTTTAAAATTACGAATGTTTCAAAATATATTGATTATGTATCACTGATTTTAAAGTTAATATTATAGAAAATTACATAATACTGTGAAGTCGTTGGTTCCATTCGTCTTTCCGACGGTCGTACTCTCTTGGCTGTGTTATCGCAGCCCGTATTTTGTGTAATCTGTATATTCAAGTGTACTTATATTTTTAGCTAATTTTAACTATTGTTGGTTTGTAGTCCATTTCAACTAAGTTTATCCCGGTGACATATGACGGTTCAAAGGAAAATCGCCATGACAAAGGTTCAAAGGAAAATCGACACTATTCTTATTATATATAAAGAGGCCCCTTAAACCTACACGCTGGGTCGCAAGTCCCAGGCGCCGACTGACATTCCTCTCTGTTCCACGCGATGGACCCGGCACCCGCACGGAGAATCCATGGATAGCTAAGAAGTTCGTCTCAAGCATTAGGAACCCTATGGAAAATCAAATAAACAGTTCGTGGAACTTATTCCCTTGAAATAAAGTTTAATTTCGTATAAGAAGAACACCTGTCACAGAGATCATTTTAGCTGAAATGGACTGTAGTAAAAGTAACGTCGTCCCGTCAAGAGGAACTGTAATTATTTTTAATTAAATGATGAAACACTAATGGTAGAAAACATATCGAAGAATAAGATTTTGTTGAATAATACCGACTAAAAAACAGTTACTGTTTTTGTAAATTAACTAAAACTATTGTTTTTACAAATTTTAGCAGCATGGCAGATTTTGTAAAGGCATTTTTTACCAGCTAACATTTTTATTTGATCAATGTAGATAATTAGACTTGTAATTTTTATTATGTAACTACTCAACGAGTTTAAAATAATTGTGGATTCTCGTGACGGTGTATTTATTATAATAGGAACAATTTAACCTTTTCAGTTTTCATTTTATAAGTTAAATTAATTTAGGGACTTATTCAATATTTTGTTGTAATAAATGTTATAATGTGTTGTGATGCAATATACAATCTTCTAGGTATTTGCAGTAACTGTAAAAATTAAAGTGTAGTTAATTTTTTTTAAAGGAAAGCTCAAATTGTTTAATTTAGACGTTTCTACGAAGTTGGTATGTATTTATGTTTTATTAAAATATTGTCCGTTTTTACTATATTATTGTTTTGACAAAAAAAAATGGGAACAATGTGATCGAAATTGTTATTTTTTTATTAATCAGCACAGCAAGCAATAGTTCATTAATTGAAATAAACTTGAATAATTTAATTATTTATCAGAATTGACAGACTATTTTAGAGATAATGTAATTATGTTAGCACAATTATTTTTTTAACCACGCATTTTAGTAAAAATTAAACTTTATGTTACCACCAAAAAGGTTAGTAACCCTCTTTTTTGGTGGTAACACATTAATATAAGGTCAAATCTTTTTTTTTACATCATTTATTTTACCAAACCACTTGTGTAGCAAAATCAATATCGGAATACATCATAATCTTAATGGGATTTGAACTTTCTTCCTCTGGTGCAAAAGGTATTTTTTCTGTTCAGTGTAACAATGTTTTTGTTAATCAAATTTAATAATTGACTGAGATACATAATTGGTAATTTTGTATATATGTATGTAATTGTGAATCTAGTATAAATTGTAAACTGTATGTCTGTAAGTACGTAGTTTAATATAATACTTATAATGTACAGGGTGACTGTAATGTAAGTTTGTAGTAATCTGGAAAGAAAACATACATTTTACCATAATAAGACATCAAAATGAAGTATTTTGTAAGTGTATAAAACGTGTCTCCGAAGGTTCAGTGGTAACCATACCGTCTCGAGTCCTGGGTTTGATTCCCAGGCTTTAGTTTTTTGATATAGCTCAAGTGATCATTAACTTTTGGCAAGTGTGGCCACAAAGCCAGTTATCAATGTGATGATTGTGATCTTAGTAAAAAGATATCGTATTGAGGTCGATCGTTAGAATTACTAGTTTTAAGAACAAACCAATTTTGATATCTGTGACTTGTGAGCTAAGCGCTAGAGTAGTGTACATAGGGCGAGGTGATACCAAACGATAATAAAGTGAATATTTTGGAAAATACCCTATATCTTTTACTTGTGTTCCTCCTTTATTGATTTCCCCTTAATAAACACACATATACGTGCGAGTAGGATATAATATGAGCTGATTTAGTTTTTCAATTCCAATTCCAATTTTTATTTCGAAACACCAAATTGGCGGTTCAAGAGATAATATTATGTTTGGATCTATTTAATTTTATTGTAAGCTTGATATCTGGTTAATTTAGTTGTTTTCCGACGGCTGAAACGGAACGCAATTCGGACTGTCAAAAAATGACAATGTCATTGTGACTGCTGTCAAATACCTAGTCAACACGTCATTTTTTGAGAAACAACTGGAAAAACAAACAAATTCTAGAAGAAAGTGTGCAATTCAAGTTCTTTTGTAAATTAAAGTATACATTTCAATACACAACGCAGTTATTTTAGCTTCTGTCGGCCATTTTAGTGATAACTTCCAACGGAAGTTGGTGATAAGATTCGTGGTCGTGTGTTGCAACGGTTAGCTCACCTCAGCCCACGCGATGGACCCGGAATACGCTGAGAGGCAGCAGAGCTATACCCTCAACCCCTTCCCTTACCGTAAGTATACCCAAGGGTTTGTAATTTTTCTGAGTCTCATAATCAAAGAAATTATCAGTAGGTGATTATCTTCTCTAACTGCCTCCGTGGTTAGAGTCGTGGGTTCGAATCCCGCGAGAAACACCACCATTTTGTGTAGGTTTTCTCAGTTTGGTAAGGTTTGCAGGTTTGAATCACCTGATTATCCAATGATGATTCCATGCTTTGGTAGGCAAGTTAAGCTGTTGGGACCAACAATACAAATTGTTGATTTCCCTCATGTGGGTTACAGAATTCAGGCGACAGTTGTTCCAATGTAATTACTAGGCTGGTCAATTTTGGATCATAGTTGAAGCATAACCTAGTAATGATCTTCATGCCTTTTGCAGCCTGCTGCTGAATGGCAATAGGATGCTGCTGTTTATTTAGTTAGGGGCTAGGCAATTGGTGTGTTAACCCTTTTCATTTATAACTTTTGTGTGTCCTGCAGTACTATCATGGCTGGCAGCGTACGGCTGGTTCGCGTTGGGGGGAGCAGCGGCGTTGCTGGCGCTCGCACACTGGCTGCGGCCGGTGCTCAAGCGCTGGCAGGAGGCCAGGGAGGATGCTGAGTATCATAAAGGTAGGTTTTGTATTTATTAGGACAGGCCCCTTGGTCGAGTGGCTAGAGACCCTGGCTACAAAACCAAGGGTCGCGGGTTCGAATCCCGCTAGAGACAAATGTTTGTGTGATGAATATCGGCATTTGTACTCGAGTCATGGATGTTTATAAAAAGTATTTAAGTATGTCAATCCGTTCCCTAGCTTCCATAGTACAAGCTTCGAGCTTACTTTGGGGCTAGGCAATTGGTGTGTTAGTCCAAGGCATTTAGGCATTTATTTATTATTTACAAGAGGACTGAGTAGCACTTTAAGCAAAATCTTGTCAAGTTGGAAAGCACTTGGTGATTAATGAACACAGATTTGACCAAGGTACGTTTATTACTAGAGATGCGCCGAATAGTGGTTTTACCGAATAACCGAATACCGAATACTATTCGGTTCAATCTTTACCGAACCGAATATTCGGCCGAATTATTCGGTTCACCATTTCACTACTTTCCCGCGTTAACAGGTTCAAACATGCACGCCGCGAGTCGCCACCGCCTAGTAGTGCAGTCATTGAAGCGAAAAATATGGTCAAACCTCCGAATTTTTTTAACTGTGAACCGATTTGCATGAAATTTTGGAATTAGTTTCATCTTACCCTTAACATCAAAAGTGAAAATGATTTGAACGATTGCCACCCCATCTCGGGGGTGAGGTTTTTTTTTAAAGATAACCTCGGATATTGATAGGAGGACTAATTTTAAGTAAAAAATCATCCAAAATGTTTTTCGAGAAATCCAATAAAAGCTCTTCTAATTACCTTTACAATAATGTTTTAGAAATTGTGGTAGCATGAATAGCTTGAAAATGGCACTTATGAAACCCATTGATGTAAAGAAAAATCATTAGATACTCCACTTATTTGTAATACAGCTTATTTTTTTTTTAGTGCAAAAGACTTTTAATAGTACTCATTTGAAAGCTTATTTTAAGCACTACAAAATTCTTTAATATTAGAATGCATAAAATGCATCTGTTCGCCGCTAGATGACATTGACCACATCGATTAAATTGCAGACAAAATAAAATTCGGCTTTGATCTTCAATATCTAACTTCATATTGCACTTAGCATAAGTATGCTAAGTGCAAACAAAACAAAGTTACAAAGTTGTAATAAACAAAATTGTTTAGTTTTTTACCTGCCACAATTTTGTTCTTCATAAAATTTTCTATAAAACTTATATTTTTGGAGATATTTGCAAAAAGCCGATGAAAAACGTGACAAAATTACGAATTTTCAATTGCCAATAACTCGAAAAGTATTGGATTTTTCGAAAAACTTTATGGATGATTTTTTGCTTAAAATTTGTTCTCCTATCAATATCCGAGGTTATCTTTAAAAAAAAACCTCACCCCCGAGATGGGGTGGCAACCGCCCCCAGGGTAGTTGCGGCGTTCAAATCATTTTCACTTTTGATGTTAAGGGTAAGTTGAAACTAATTCCAAAATTTTATGCAAATCGGTTCACAGTAAAAAAAATCGGACCCAAAATGCTTCATTGCCTCCACTATAGTTGCGAGCGATGTTGCATCAACATTATGAATGAACTAAACTTTTATTTTTCAAACTAAGATCAACATTGTTGATCCTAGTTTGAAAAATAAAAGTTAAATTATTGTTCATTAAACATCATGATCATCATGTTGACTTTATTATATACAGTCAAATTAACATTGAGCTCAAAAATAAATGTTTAATTATGTCTAAAGTTCCATAAATAAATATGTGGACTTATGATGTTAAAATAAATGTTGATTTCAAGTTAAGTTGCTGTCTTTTATTATGTTACTAACAAGTTCTTCGCAAGTTTTATTTATCCGGGAAAAAAACATAAATATGTATAACATAAAAAGTCTATCAGTTCTATGTAATTCCTGTCTATTACATGCCATGTACCTATGAAAATAGAAGTACTTTCTCAAACCGAATAATTCGGCACTTCAACCGAATAATTCGGCCGAAAACGAATAGTGAAAAAAGTGCCGAATATGCCGAATACCGAATAGCAACCGAATATTCGGCCCATCTCTATTTATTACGAATCCCGTGTGATAAAACAAGGTAGCAGACACACATACTCCTGCCGCTTGAACTTTCAAGTGGGATGACGTTATTATCGCGTGGTGTTCGTCTTATGCTGTGCGCAACACAGCATTTACTACATATACACAATGTAGGGTTTTTAGGCGGACATTTTGATGGAGAGACTCAAACGTGACATAAGGAGCACCTATGGTATTCATTAATGTGAGGAAACTGATAACGTGTTTGATCGTTGCATCGCATATTAACAGTGACGGATTAAGACTACTTGATGCCCTAAGCAATCCACCCCTGTGGGCCCCCCCTATCCGTATGTCAACTAGAATCAGCCTACAACGCCTAAAAACATTAGTTTTTTTGTAAAATAAAATAACGAGATGAGATGTTTTTTTTTATTTATTTTTTTATTTAATAGATCGTACCTAAGAAGTGGTGCGACAACAATAAAAACCAAAGCATAATTTATTTATTCATCCTTTTTAGGGTTCCGTTCCGTAGTTAAATGGCTAAAAACAGTACCCTTATAGATTCGTCATGTCTGTCCGCCAGTCTGTCACAGACACTTTTTTCCGAAACCATATGTGCTATACTGTTGAAACTTGGTGAGTAGATGAATTCTGTGAACCGCATTAAAGTTTTCACACGAAAATAAAAAAAAAAACAAAAATGGGGTCCCCAATAGTTATAACTGAAACTGGAAATATTTTTTTCATTGAACATGTGGGGTATCTATGGATAGGTCTTTAAAATTTATATTGAGGTTTCTTTCATATTTTTTTTCGAAAGTGAATACTTTGCGTGAGAGACCCTTCCAAAGTGGAAAAACGCCCCCCCCCCCCTCTCACTTCTAAAATAAGAGGATGACAAAACTGAAGTAAATATATAATGTACATTACCATAAAAACTACCAACGAAAATTGGTTCGAACGAAATCTAGCAAGTATTTTTTATAATACGTCAAAAATAGAATTTGTACGGAACCCTCAGTGCGTGAGGCCCTCTCGCACTTGGCCAATTTTTTCAAAGTATTTTTATTACAAATCAATACACATATTATAAGGAAGTAAAGTTTGTGTGTTTTTATATTTGTTTAACTGTGAAGTGGGACCTCGGGACCGACAGAACCGATTTAAAAATTATTTCACCGTTGGTAAACTTCGCTATCCCTGAGTGACAAAGGGTAAACCTACATTGAGTAAAATGTTTACCCGTACAAAGCCAGGGCGGGCCGCTAGTTATTAAATATATAGCTTTCATCTGAAGATTCCGTTTTTTTGATATCATACATTGTTAAATTTAATAAAGTTATTTTTTTGGGTGGATTTACATTCAATGTAAATCGAACCATGTGGATGCAACATCTGAATAGATAGACAAAAAGCCCTGAAAATACCTCTTGAAATTTCAGGCCCCTCAAAAAATCCTATATCACTTATTTGGCTCCTAAATCTAGGTGGAATATAACCCTTATTTGGTAACACAAAAACGTGCAAGTTTTCAAATTAGTCCTAGAAACTTTTTTTGATTTGGTTTATGGTGACGTGAAAGTGAGACGGGATTCGTGATGCCCTATGGACGGCCTTTTTTTGTTCTTCTTCTGGTGCCCCCCCAGACGTGGTGCCCTAGGCAATTGCTTAATTTGATTAAGGGTTAATCCGTCACTGCATATTAAAATACCTTACTTTTGTACCTTACTTGCGTGGTCAATAAAGTTTTTAAAAATAAATAATTTGACCCGCTTGGTGTAATGGTCAAGATGTTGTACGCAAGTGGTCGCGGATTCGATCCCCGCACAGGACAAACATTTGTGTGCATGAACATGTCTGTTTGTCCTTGTCTGGGTGTTATAGTATCTATCTATTTAAGTATATTTGTAATACCACTGTTGATTCTGATGTCTGTAACACAAGTGCTTAAGCTACTTAACACGGGGTCAGATTAATGTATGTGATGTTGTGAAATATTTATTTTCATTATTATTTATTATTTATTTATTATTATTAAATAAAATACGTGAAATTCCCAGACCCGGACAAGGCCCTGGCGCGCATGGAGGCGATCCAGCGCGCCCGGGAGGAGCAGCAGCGGAGGCTGTTGGAAGCCTCCCAGCGAGCTCTTGAACAACAGAAGGAGGTACTTTTTTTTAATATTTCATGTTGCTTCGCAAGAAGGAGGTAAATAAAGAGCATCGAACCTTGTTGGTAGACCTACACAGTCCGCCATTTTGAAAAAAAATAGTATTAGCGGCCATCGATGAAACGCATGTCAATTGACAGAGTAAGTGATTATAAACAAAAAGTGTTTTGTACTCAAAGCTCTAGGTGATAAAGTTTCTGAGATATAAAACCCCAAAAACTGAAACTATTTTTACTTCCCCTGGCGATTGACGTGCGTTTCATCACTGGCCGCTTAAACTCGATTTTTTCAAAATGGCGGTCTGTAAAGTTATGCCAGCTTCTATACAAAAATGTTCGAAGCTCTTTACAGTTAAAGTTTAACCGCCTTATTTTCTACCACTGACTTCGGAACGCGCAGTCATCTGCCGATGGGCCCGTTGGTATGGTGGACAGAGATCCTGGCTACAAAACCAAAGGCCGGGTTCGAATCCCTCTAGGGGCAAAATGTGTGTGTGATAAACATCAGCTTAGTTTGAGACTAGGCAATTGGTGTGTTGGTCCAAGGACTTTATTATTATCCTACTACTATTATAAAGGCGAAAGTTTGTATGTATGGATGTATGGATGTTTGTTACTCTTTCACGTAAAAACTACTGAATGGATTTGAATGAAACTTTACCACAATATAGCTTATACATCAGAATAACACATAGGATATTGGAAATCGGAATCCACGCGGACGGAGTCGCGGGCGGCCGCTAGTAAACAAATTATCCAATGAATGTTGTCTATCTGTCTGTCAGCGTGAGGAACGCAAGCGGCAGGAGATGGAGGAGCGCCTGAGGAAGTACGGCGCCGCCGCGGGGACCGGGCGAAGGCTCGGCACCGGGGACGACGGTGAGTCACATTACTTGCACTAATGGTGTTACCACACCAATCGATCGATCGTCGATCGACGCCATCGATCGATGGTAGAATGGAATAGTCGACGTCGATCGAGCTGATTCGTCAATCGATCAACGTCGACCGGTGCCATCGATCAGTAATCGATCGATGGGTTAGTCGACTGGTGTCCGTCGATCAATTAAAGCTACCACACCAGTCGATCAACATCGACCGATGTCGATCGATGGCGTCGATCGATGGTAGAATGGAATAGTCGACGTCGATCGAGCTGTTTCGTCAATCGATCAACGTCGATCTGTGCCATCGATCAGTAATCGATCGATGGGTTAATCGACTCGTGTCCGTCGATCAATTAAAGCTTACACACCAGTCGATCAACATCGACCGATGTCGATCGATGGCGTCGATCGACGATCGATCGATTGGTGTGGTAACACCCTAACATAGGTATATATGTGGATTTGTGCTATTGGCTCGGCAGTGAGGGAATACACCGTGAGGAAACCTGCACATTCAGATAGTTTCTTGTCTCTTCAGTTAGATCTGAATGTGTAACCATGATTTTTTGTATATTTTATTTTAAGCATTTTTAAATGCTAGGTAATATTATAACTTCTACCTATTATGTTAAAATTATAAACAAAGAAAAATTCATCTGATCTCAGATTGCATCATGGTTACATGATCCAATCTGTCTGGATCCCTTCTATGGGTTACGAAGGTTTGATGGCAGTCGCTTCACTGTGATAACCGGACTCGCCAAATACTGAATCATGGATCATTTATCCCGCACAAAAGCGGGATAAACGCTAGGGCGATGTTGTATAGATGACTTTGTTTATTATTAAAATTATAAACAAAGAAAAATTCATCCGCTCTCAGTTGTCTCAGGCGGGATTCGAACCCAGCGCCTCTTGCAATTCCGGGCAATTTTGTTTATTATGTTCCAGACTACCTGCCCCTGAGCGGCGGCGCGTCGACGTCATCATACAAACCTCCCAAGCGATCCGCCTGCTCCGGCGGCGGATGCGGCCGGTAGAGGAACTAGCAAGAATACTCATAGTCATAACTAATGGTTTACTATATATGTATGGATAAATAAAATATACAATGTGAACTTACAAAAACTTCTTCTAAAAAAAAAAGTTTAACAATGAGGGTTTTCGAAAATGACGAGCCGTCTGGTGTAATGGTCGAAAAGTCGACTATTACACCAAAGGTCGCGGGTCGATCCCCGCACGGTACAAACATTTGTGTGCATGAACATATCTGTTTGTATCGGTCTGGGTGTTCCTATGTATAATATGTATGTATTTACAAAAAAAAGTATATAAGCAATAAATAATTTGAGTTTGAGTTTGAGTTAAGTAATGTTTATCCGCTGTCTGTCACCCATAGCACAAGCTAATGCTTAGTTTGGCTAGATGGCGCTGTGTGAAGAATATTTATATTTATTTATTATTTATTTATTTATACATGAAAAATCCGCTAGATGGCATTAGGTAGGCGTAAAGTCTAACTGGTATGTGATTGGTAAATTTTGACAAGACATTGACAGATATGTCAAAATTCACCAATGACAAAGCAGTTCGAGCTCACGCCTTCGTATTGACATTTAGTGGATTTTTTAATGGCAAACACCCTCATTTATGCAGAATTATATTGTGTTGGTGTTCGATAATATTATTGAAAATTTTCTCATTTCCGAAAATGTGATTATGTGACCTTAGAGAACTTGTTTGGTAACTAATAAGACTATCCAGGTTCGCTAGAAAAACAGGTAGTTAAATCGAAAACGGTGTTGTCGATGGCAATAATTGGGCTCTATAATAATTATATTAACATAGCGCCATCTTGCGTGAGACCGAACAAAACTAAAATTCCATAGGAATACTTTCTTTGTGAAATTAATTCCAAGTTTAGGTGCAAGAATGTGGTGGTGTTGATGTGGTAGAAATATGATTATAGAATATTGGTGTACTTATGTTGGAAATAAAGAAATTTAACGAAAACGTCTTGACTTTTCCTTTATCATTTCACGTATTTGGAAATTAAGTTTTATTTAGTGCCGGCTTAGAATAGACCTATTCCGGTAGGTAGTGTATGTACAACCGAACTAATGATACTCTTTAGTGGCAATAGTTCGATTAATGATTTTACTAAAATGGAAAGAGCTTTGTATAGTCGAATGACATTTTAATTTATAATAACATTTTTGTTCTTCCTACCAACCGGACTACTGTCACTAAAGAGTTGCAGTAGTTCGGTTAACTGGACTAATAACCGAACTACTGCGCCACTACAGCAGGGTTTCTTAACTTGGGCTCCATGGACCCCTGAGGGTTTCGTAGCATGTGTGTCGTCGGGGGTCCACAGTAGGACAGTCAGTCTAAAGATATTTTTTTTAAACAAAGTGTGAAAAATATTTGTGGCTGGGGTCCGTGGAGTTACTTTAAATTGTGAAAGTGGTCCGGGACTGCAAAAAGTTAAGAAACCCTGCACTACAGGCAGTGATGGATTAACCCTTAATCAAATTAAGCAATTGCCTAGGGCATCACGTCTGGGGGGGCACCAGAAGAAGCAAAAAATTCTAGTTCACATACGGATAGGGGGCCCACAGGCGTGGATTGCTTAGGGCATCAAGTACTTAGTCTTAATCCGTCACTGACTACAGGATTCATTCTTTAAGGTAAACGATAGACACAAACATTGCTACCCGTTCCCCGGAATGTCCCTCAGCGAATTTTAGTCGCTTCTTACGACTCCCACGGGTCTCACTCGCTCGGATTGCAAGGGGTGCAGGTTCGAATCCAGCCTGATTCCTGAGACAACATGTTTCCTTTAGGTAAGTAAACTCGTATTGTTACCTTAACGCCTGGATGGTCTAGTGGTGCAAGTAAAGGCCGTGGGCACTAGGTCCTGTGTTCGATTCCCGGATCCGTAAAAAAATATGTTAGTTTTTCTGAAAACCATAGATGCATAGATTTGTGATCGATCGCCCAGTCAGCATTTGGAAATCTTATATGATTTCAAATGTTAGTGGCATTTTTCATGCTATACGACATTAATAGGCTGATACTTTACTTATCACGTATTAAAAAAATATTTGAGTCCACAAATTATGTACCTACATTCTAATGTAAAAACGCAATAAAATATGAAATAATAGATAAGTATAGGTAAATAATACATGGCCTTACTATTTGCGTTATATTTAGATAACATAGAGCCTACAATATTCCCAACTGAACCAATTTTCTGATCCACTAACCTAACCTAAAATGGGACTAAAAAACATTAAAAAATCAAAAATAAGATACTACGTTTCCAGTATAATTTGACCCGTGGCCGTCCGCCGTTCGCTTGAGATTTGAATGAGAATAATGAGGTCTGAGGGATCTTTACTACTGGTCAAGATGGAGGCGGTACGCGGAGGCCTAAGCAAAATGCCTTTCCAATTGCCATAGCTGTACATTGAGTTGCATTGATTTATTTGTTACTGACTCTGTGGTGCAGTGGCTACTTGGTCATACTTTTTAAGCTACCCTGCTAGCAAAAGCTAGCAGAGGTTCGAATCTCGAGTCGGACAGAAAAAAGTGGCGAGTCATTTCATTCCCTCTTAAATGTTTGATTGAGATAATGGCTGACACATTCTACGATAGGTATTATATTATACATAGTTTTAGAATTTTATGTGTATACACTTGTAAAAGTAGAAATAAGCGACCTTATTGTAATATTACCTATCACCTACTTTTGTAAATCACCTTATTTCATACACAATAATTTACTTACTTACTTACTTACTTACTTACCTACTTACTTACGATTTTATAATGTTTTTGCTTTTGAGTTAGGTCTCCAGAGCTCAGTTTGGAAGAGTCAAGGGTTTTTAAGACAGCAAAGCATCTGCGACCTTTGTCCGGTTGTTGATGTCCAATGTCCATGGGCAGCGGTGATCACTAAACATCAGGTGACCGGCTTGTTCGCTGGCCTCCTTATCGCATAAAAAATTTAATTCTTGACAAACTATACCTACTTAATTATTTTGCGAAAATAGTCTGTATCGGAGAATATCGTAAAAGAAAAGCGACCCGGGAATCGAACCCGTTAAACCACTAGTCCAACGAGACTTTGACATTTCTTTATTATAATTTTAAATGGTTTGTTGCAATTTTCCAGTTCATTTGATTTGAGGTAAACAACCATAGATCGATTTGAACACAGGGAAATCGTGGCAAAAACTTGTCGCTCGGATTGGCAAGACATTTCACCATTCTTGTCAATGAAAAGCATGACCGAACCGTGAAATGGTTGTGGAATCTCGCTATAAGGTAAATAAATAAGCGATTGTTATTCTGAATGAATGAAGTCAATGGAAATTACATTTAAGTGGTTTCGACGAAACAGTTTCGCCATGGTTTCGCCAGCATTTTCAACACGACGGATATACCATGATATTTTGCACAAATTAAGAATTAAATAATAAAAAGTATGTTCATATTTTTCTCATCATCAAATTTTCACATTATAACTGAAATGTGAAGGTATTTTTATCTTCTCATTTTTCATTTGTCATCAGGGATAACGTAGTAGTTAAGTTAAAGAACAATATTTATAAGTTCATTCAAAAAATCAAAACAATATAGGTACTGTAATATTTTCTAATTACGCCATCTATCCTAAAACTAAGCAAACCTTATCATTCTCGGGGGACCATACTTTTCTAAAAGGAGGACATTCAGGACTCAACTTTGATGATTATGATATGATAGTCGGTTCGGTAGAGTTTAATAAAATTGCTCCTTTTTGCTTTATTGAGTGGGAAGTCGAAATTATGTTACGTAAAAATCATTTTTGACCAGCTAAAGAAATTTCGTTGAAAATCAAAATACTTAGAATACTTAGGTTCATCCATACTTTGTCTTTGACTTTGCCTTAATTTAGCCATCATGAATCTTCTTATTGTGAGTGACAACATTCATGAGTGATATTACGCGTTAATCCGATGTACAAATTATGATAACTTAAAAGTAAATTAAGTATATTTTAATAAGCAGTATTATTAGGTACGAGAGTAACCCACTAATGACAGAGCAGGCAAAAACTGAAGGTCGCGTGTAGTTTTTCAATATAATTACACTTTTTGTTCCTCATTGTTTGTACATCTCGTAAGTATACCTGTTGTGAGTGATCTCTGACTATTGGGCTTATTTTCCGGGTCAGTCAAGATTTTTCATTTGTAAAATTCATCGTGATTGTCATTTTTGGTTAAGAATGTTAAGATTAATTGGGACTAATTTAGAGATTTTTTTGGAATCTTTTCTTGATGGTAATAAAGTCACTGTATTTACTTAAATACTCATGACATACGTAAGTTCACATGTTAATTGAGAAGTGAAAAAAGTTGTCAAGTTTATTTCATAATATTATTATTGAATAAAATTTAATTAACATTTTCCTTTCTCATAATAATATAATTTTTAGTGGAGATCTAAATTCGCAAAAGCTCCTAGCAAGTAATCAAAATAAATCAATATTCTGTTGACAACCAAACTAAATTTAACGACACCTAAAGATTATGTCGCGGTCGTGCCCTCAGAATGAAGTTTGAGGTAGGCATTCCATTCTTTAGCCTAGGTTAGGGACGCCTTGAAAAAAAAAATCAACAACATTTCAATCAAGTCGATACAAAGACTGCTTATTAAAATATACCAAGTGAATATAAGCTAGTGTTCTGCCGCGGACCGAAGCCCGAAGCCCTACAACCGAGGGGTACTGCTAGCCTATTACCCTTCCATACAAAACCAGCTGGCGAGTGTGTTCCCTCTCGCTCGAACGCCTAGTGTGTGAAAGAGACGGAGCGAGGCGTCGCGAGCTGACGTCACGGGGTGGGGAGGGGCGGGCGCGCCGCAGCGCCGGGCGGCAGTGACCGGCCAGCCGCCCGCCGCGCACGACGTGCGAACAATGAACGCCCGGTGAAATAATAAATCGCGAAAATGCTGTTTGAAAGTCCTAACGCGAAGCTGTTCCCTGCATTCAACATCCCCCCGCCGGTGCGACTCAGGTAAACAGTGACAGTGTTGTGTTTCAACGTGACCACGCGAAACGAAAAGTCAATCGTTACCAACCACCATTTCTTTTAGTCCGTGTATTTAGATCGTTTTAAAGGGTTCCCGTGATCTAGCTTAACCTTTGCGAAAACAATCGATAGAGGCATGCGTTGCGAGCGAAATGCGTCGGATACGGCGAGGAATCTTGTCCGAAGCGTGTTAGCATTTCACAAACATTCGTGACAAATATGTATGGGACGTACAACGGGGATGTTTTTGACGAGAAATTTAAGGAACGGGATGGAGATAGTTCGGTGTTTGTGCGAGAGAAGGACGGCGAATAGCAATTTTTAGAGGGACGTTGTTAATTTTGTCGATTAATATTGTGTTTTTGGTCCTGTTGGAAGATTTCAATGAGTGTTGATATTTGAAAATGAAGAAGTGTTTGTAACCTCGACAGTGAAATATTGTGTGTTGTATTTCGGTAAAGATATGTCGTTTTTAGTGATGATTGGTAAGGATGGCGATTCAACCGAAACCGAAGTCATTACTTGACTCAAAATGAGTAAAACGGACGATAGAAGTTAAATTTAAAAGCCTCATTATTATAACATTAGTGTACCAAATAATTACGTACCCACATGTTTTGGACCAGTCAAATATTAGATTTTTACCAACCACAGTACATTGCATTTGGTAAGCGTGATGATAAAACTACCTGTAGATGTTTGCATAATACTTTGCAACGGTTCAAAGAATACATTTACAACTACATTGTCTTGAAGACTGTTGTATAAACCTGAAAGCAAGCATACAGTTTAACAAGTAAACGAAAAATATATTTTTCTTAAAATTTTGAATGAATCATAATATACTTGTTGCTTCTCTTTTTCCCACTGATTTTCGTACACACTGTACGTGAATTTTGATGAACATGCAAGTTTTTTCCTTGCTAAGAAGATGTCTGTAAGAAATCGAGAGTATTAAGTGCAAAATACAACAACAATTGCAAAAAAAAAACATGGTTAAAGACTGAACACCTGATTTATTGTTCCAATGTTTGTGAAATGATTCATTTTGGTTTTTAAACCTGCAATGTTATTTTCATTTATTACAAAAAAACTGAAATACCTATAAGTAAAATATGCCTTCTTAAGGCATATTTTACTGTAATGAATTTTTCATGTAAAGAAAAAGATTGCCCATATTTTATACATTCTTAAAGTATATATTAGATATTAACCACTCGACAAAAGAAGAATTGAGGACAATTTAGTACTTCCAAAAACTATGGTATCATTATCATACTACGAAAAGTAAATGTTTTACCATTTCTTCCAAAGTGTGAGCAAATAGTTACTGTACACAAAAATTGGGAAAAAAATTGCGATAGAAAAATGGAGATTTTACTTCCTAATATCAAAAATCTACCTGTATCAGACATAGGGCAGGGTTTTCAACCCTTACCCTTTACAACCCTGAGTAATTAATGCACTAGCAATCGTGATACGGTCACGACACTTTGCATTTCATTTCATTCCCTCTAAAATGGTTGAGTGAGATGATGGCTGACACATACGTCATACTTGTGAACAGGTGCCACCTTTGGGGACTGGTCGACTGGGACTCAATCTGTTCATTCGATACCTTAAATCTCAAATGGCGTAAGCGCCAAATTGGTCAAAATGACTTTTGAATGCAGTTTTATTCAGTTTTTTTTTCTCTATCGATCTGTATATTTAAAATCCTGAAATTCGCAAAAAAATGGTCATTACGACCCGATGTTTTTTATAGATTTGAACACTTTTTATAAGGTAAAGAGGTCGTAAGCAGCTATAAATTTAATGCATGAACAACGTCAGGGCGTAACGAGATATTTTAATACATTAATATGGCGTATCACACATAGCCAACTTTATTTGGTGGTTACGCCCTTAGAAATTATTGTAAAGTGAAAAAAAAAGTAAAAACACACGGGGGTAAGGGACATCATTTTTCGGTTTCGGCGTTTACACCACACACAATTTTTATTATTGAAAGGCGTTTACACCCTATAAAAAACACGATTTTTTTGAGATTAAGGTCGTATCTCCCATAAATTCATAAAAAAAATACAAAATAAGGGGTATTTTCTACATCTTTTATTGAATTTGGTACATTAAACGGGTAAGAGGATTTTAGGAAACAAAATAAAATCTAAAAAAAGCCAAGGCCGATAGAATAAGAAGGCCTAATTCGATTAAGCAGTGTAGTGGTAGAAAAACGACCCTTATTCTTAGCAACAATGATTTCTACTTATATTAATATAATATTTACGTAATAATCAACTTTAAAATTCAATGAAAGTCTTAATGGAGTTAGAAAAGATTACAAAAATTGTATTAATTTAAGAATCAATGAATCAAGTAGCTACGTTAAAAAAGTAAGAGATTTTAGAAAGCCTTAATTTAAAATAATCAAATTTAAACTATCAAAAACAATCAAACATAAAAAAACAGTATTTTTCTGTGTCTGTAACTCCGTCCTCTATATCAGTGCCTGGTAATACATCTGGCACATCTTCTGCTCTTGGTAATCGCGGGTGATATTCTTCATGATATGTTTTTGGGATAATGCCGTCTGTGCACAATTTTAATAATAATTTAGGAAATCAGAGTGAGCTGATACGATGACATTATAAGATCGTGGTGTCTTTCTTGCTGATTAAAAGTATGTCGGCCATTGCGATGGGAGGTAAGAGCCCATCGCAATTGTCGTGGCGTAGCTACTTGATTCATTGATTCTTAAATTAATACAATTTTTGTCATCTTTTCTAACTCCATTAGGACTTTAATTGAATTTTAAAGTTGAGTATTACGTAAATATTATATTAATATAAGTAGAGTTGCTAAGAATAAGGGTCGTTTTTCTACAACTACACTGCTTAATCGAATTAAGCCTTCTTATTATCTCGGCCTTGGCTTTTTTTAGATTTTATTTTGTTTCCTAAAATCCTCTTACCCGTTTAATGTACCTAATTCAATAAAAGAAGTAGAAAATACCCCTTATTTTGTATTTTTTTATGAATTTAATGGGAGATACGACCTTAATCTCAAAAAAATCGTGTTTTTTATAGGGTGTAAACGCCTTTTTGTCATATTTTCAGAAGTCGTAACCGACTTCTATTTTTTAAAATATAAGATTTAGGTGCAAATAGTTCTAACTGAAGCCTTCATCTCAAAATTCTAAGAAATTTGATGTATAAAACATTTTTATAGTATTACAATATATAAAGTTATGATTTAAACAAATATTTTTTTTTTGTTTTTTTGCTCTCCTGAAAAGTTGTGTTTTGGTGGTTACGCCATTTGAGATTTAAGGTATCGATATGTATTTAATATTTTTAATTCTGTACCTGAAAGAGGTAACTGTATGGCCTAGTACTAGTAAAAGTACAAGTATGTAAACTTGACAAAATTAAATATTGTAACAAAACTTGGCGATTGAAAAGAGCAACTATCGAGTTTCTTGCCGCTTCTTCTCGGTAGATGACTGCATTCCGAAGTCGGTGGTAGATTCAATGTGTTGTTTTTATAATATTGACGATTCATAAGTGCTTTTCTGAGGCCTATTTGAATAAAGTATATTTTGAGTTTGAGTTTATTAATTACTGTTTGTGGTGATTACTTTACACCCTTACCAAATATTTTATTAAAATCCAATACAAATTTTAATTCCCTGTGACTGGAATTCTGGTAAAGAATTTTTACACTTTTACAGGCATTGTTTTAACTGTGTGTGTGACACTACAATAAATAATTTTTGTACACATGCAAGGAAATGTACAAATATCTTAAAAAAATATGTGCAAATGTTGTTGTTATCCTCGTAAATTATTAATTACTGTTGCTAAAAACAAAATCAACAACATTTATGATTCAAAAATAAATAATTTCAACCTGGCTAGTATCATAATCAAAATTACTGATTATCACGATGATGATGATGAAATATTACGAACTACTAACTTCTAACAAGGAATTAGTTCCACATTTGGTTATTGCTCGTAAGTGATGTCAAAAATAGCTCAATTAAATATTGGCTCGTGTGATTGTCTTGTACTTTTTGCGACGCCCAAATTTCCGCCCGGTAATGGCCATGTGACTTCTTAATTACTAATCGGCAGAACTAATCGCGACAGTATGATAAAAGATACATTAAGCTTCTAGTATTTCATATCATGTAACGACAGATAATAAATATAATAGTGATACAGATTAACTAATCAGAATTTGTAAGTTGACCTGGTAAAGATTTCAAAGAAAAAAATTGGCCAAGTGCGAATCGGACTCCCGCACTGAGGGTTCCGTACAAATTCTTTTTTTGACGTATTAAAAAATCTACTGAATAGATTTCGTTCGAACCAATTTTCGTTGGTAGTTTTTATGGTAATGTACATTATATATTTATTTCAGTATTATCATCCTCTTATTTTAGAAGTTAGAGGGGGGGGGACACTTTTTTCCACTTTGAAAGGGTCTGTCACGCAAAGTATTCACTTTAGAAAAAAGTGATATTAGAAACCTTAATATAACTTTTAAAGACCTATCCATAGATACCCCACACATATATGTTCAATGAAAAAAAAAATTTCGAGTTTCAGTTCTGACTATGGGGACCCCCCACCTTTTTTATTTTTTTTCTATTTTCGTGTGAAAACCTTGTTGCGGTTCACAGAATACATCCCCTCACCAAGTTTCAACGGTATAGTACTTATAGTTTCGGAAAAAAGTGGCTGTGACAGACTGGCGGACAGACAGACAGATAGACAGACAGACAGACAGACATGACGAATCTATAAGGGTTCCGTTTTTTTGCCATTTTGGCTACGGAACCCTAAAAAAGACGTTTTTTTGAGAAAAAATAGAATGCTTTAAATGAGAATGGGTGAACAAGTGTTGAACCAAACAATAAGTAAAACAATCACACAATCACTCAATCTGAACAAGATCCTTTGGGATAGGAATCTTAAGGCACATCCCCAGGGAATCTTTGAGAAAAGACAGGAGGAAATCCGTTTATTACCGGTCCAATGTTTGTCTTTCAACAATTATATTATACATAATATAAGGTGGAACAAAATATACTGCAAATATTTTAAGGCCGAATCGTTTAGTGTCAATGTAACATTCGGAAAAAAAAGTCTATTAATGCCTACCAAATTTGGCATATCCTGCATTGGCCAACTTGCTCTTTGCGTCCTGTGAGCTTCGGCCCCCCTCCACCACGTTGCTTATGGGGCAAAACGACGTAGTAATTGTATTACACTGTACACCTGTTACACCTGTATTAAGAAGTAGCGGGTGCCCGCGACTCCGTCCGCGTGGATTTCGATTTCCAATAGCCTAAAGCGTTCCTCGTCAAATCTCAGGAACTACTACCAACATAAAAATATTTTACCAAAGCCGTCCAGTACTTCCTGAGATTAGCGCGTTAAAACAAACAAACAAACAAACTCTTCAGCCTTATATGTATATTAGTATTGATTGAATCAAAAGGATTAATTAGGAGAATAATTAAAAGACTTGCTTGGTTGATCGTTGGATAACGACTTCCCAAAACAATGACGGTGAGAGGAAACGATTACCAGCCAACAATAACAAGAACAAGGTATTCTATAAATACACAAATAACTGTCACGAAGGTTTAATCACAGACTTAGATTGGCTTTAATCTATACTTACTAATATATAAAGCTGAAAAGTTTGTTTGTTTGAACGCGCTAACCTACGTCAACGATACCTCTGGTGTCGCGGATGTCCATGGGCGGGGGTGATTGCTTACCATCAGGCGACCCGCTAGCTCGTTTGCCGTCTCTGAAATAAAATAAAAAACCTTAGGAACTACTGGTCCGATTTTGGATCACTTGACGAGGAATGCGAAATCCACTCGGACGGAGTCGCGGGCGGCCGCTAGTAAATGAAAAAGATCGTTTTTACAAAAGAATGAACCAGGCAGAAGAATAAAAAAACTATAATTTCAAGAAATAAAAATTGGCCAAGTGCGAGTCGGACTCCCGCACTAAGGGTTCCGAACAAATTCTATTTTTGACGTATTAAAAAAATATTAGTGAATAGATTTCGTTCGAACCAATTTTCGTTGGTAGTTTTTATGGCAATATACATTATATAATTATTTCAGTTTTATCATCCTCTTATTTTAGAAGTTAGAGGGGGGGGGGACACACTTTTTTCCACTTTGGAAGGGTCTGTCACGCAAAGTATTCACTTTAGAAAAAAGTGATATTAGAAACCTTAATATATTTTTTAAAGACCTATCCATAGATAGGACACGTATATGTTCAATGAAAAAAAATATTTCGAGTTTCAGTTCTGACCATGGGGACCCCCCACTTTTTTTATTTTTTTTCTATTTTTGTGTAAAAACCTTGTTGCGGTTCACAGAATACATCCACTCACTAAGTTTCAACAGTATAGTACTTATAGTTTCGGAATAAAGTGGCTGTGACAGACTGGCGGACAGACGGACAGACATGACGAATCTATAAGGGTTCCGTTATTTTGCCATTTCGGCTACGGAACCCTAAAAACGATTTGTGTTCAATTCTCTTGTTGCAAGAATTCCCAAGTCAGTTTATTATAATTGAGCTGTTTGTTTGAACATGAAGTAATTTACTAGAAATAATGTAGGAAAAAAAACCTGTTCTCTTTACCGTGAAGAATGTAACAAAATAACTCGTTTTCATTACTGTTAACAAAATAAAATGTTAGTCAGTTTGTCTCTTAAACCAACTTAAATAATTTACATTATATAAGTTTAGTACTCAGGTACTTATAAAAATAATATCGCGTTTAGTCCCGTTGTAATCCTACTATTATTATAAAGGCGAAAGTTTGTATGTATGGATGTTTGTTACTCTTTCTCGTAACAACTACTGAATGGATTTGAATGAAACTTTACCACAATATAGCTTATACATCAGAATAACACATAGGCTATAGCTTTTGTTAGTTTGTTTGTTTGACCGCGCTAATCTCAGGTAGTAGTGGACCAATTTGAAAAATTATTTTTGTGTTGGATAGTCCATATGACGAATAAGGCTTTAGGCTATTGGAAATCTAAATCCACGCGGACGGAGTCGCGGGCGGCCGCTAGTGTTCAATAATATTAAAATGATTCTTACAATAACCGTAGCAAAGTTTCTGGACCAGAAAATATTTATGTTTTGTAAAAAGATGACTCGGATCGCACGAAGCCACGTGCGATTCATTGTTATTTGTAAATAACAATGATGTTTGTTGGTTGTTGAATGCGTGCGTTAAAACATGATCGTGATGAAATCTTAATGATATGTTGTGATAGAAACCTTTGCATACATTAAGTTTTCTATCCATAAGGGAAAGAAAAAAACTAATTTTACATTTATGGTATTATGTGCACAGTTGCACTCCAGTAACTAGTACGGCCTTAACTTTTTTATATCAGAACACTGGTTATAAAAGAATAAGCTATTTTAAGAAAATTTAACAAATACCTTAACATTGGTTCCTTAGAAAATCACTGTGATCATAAATCTTTTAAAGATCAAACAAAACAGAAACACAAAACGAAAGATCACAACATTTTAATTTGGTTGTGTGAATTAAATGATAGAACGCATTTAAAAAAAAATTAAGAACAAAGTTGTGGTCACCCCACGAAATGTGTATTTTGTCAATTATAATATTATTGATAATTAAACCTAGCGGCTCGTTCTGATTTTTACGGAAATGATCAGTGTTCCCACCGCATTCATAAAATATATTTTGTTCAATATAAATAAGATGGATAGAGTGCCATTTATAAATAAATAAATTAAATATGTAATTAAATTTATTAAAAAAAACGGCCTTAGTTTTAAATAAGATCTAAATAAACACTTAATGTGTAGGTCCGTCTGAAATGTATTGTTTGTACTGGTTAGGGTGTTAAATACATTTTTATGTATCTACATACATATTATAAATTTTAAATACATACTACCAATATTACCTAGGTACCTAATTTCGATATTGGCACCTACAGATATTTCGTGTGTTACATGTGCTTAAAAGCGATATTGTCAGACATTATGTTTATCTATTTTGTGGTTCATAATGAAATGCAATTCATTTCAGTTACTAAGAATATTCGAAATGCGACAAGTCTACAGCGTCGTTTCGCGGAAGCGCCGTACGTACAAGTATAAACTCGGCTTCCTGTGCCGAGATATTCCTGTAGCGTGGTATTGAGCTATAGATAACCGGTTCGATTCCTATTTGGTACTTGTGACCTTTGAGCCCCAGGTGTGTTACATTAATTATGGATTATGTCACGTACATTGATCTGATTAATAATAATAATGTACTCATCTCATTTAGATTACTTGGTACAAAAAAGCCTCTGCGCTGGTGGCTTTGGTCCCACGCATGCTTCAAAGGACCGGGTCCTTGTGGAACCGTGATCTCGAAAGAGTACCTACATAATAATAATAATACCCTCCGGCTGTATTCGGCTATGGCGGCCGATCTTACGATCAGCCAGGTACGCAGGATATATTATAGTGCACAAGTGAGTTCGCAAGCACAGGTGCACTCCCTATTCCTGCACTCTCATAGTTTGGTGGGACAGCAATCTGCCACGACCGTAGAGATCTGATTAATACTCACTGCATTAATAAGGAGAACTAAGAAGACTAAGTTCTTATCAGGGATGTTACTTAAAATAGATTTCAGTTTCCGCACACACATATAGAGTGTTATATGTAATACTAGCGGCCGCCCGCGACTTCGTCCGCGTGGATTTCGATTTCCAATAGCCTATGTGTTATTCTGATGTATAAGCTATATTGTGGTAAAGTTTCATTAGTAGTTTTTACGTGAAAGAGTAACAAACATCCATACATCCACACATACAAACTTTCGCCTTTATAATAGTAGTAGGATAACAGCTTAAAATCTTCCTCGAAAAATGGACTTCCTACCCAAAACAATATATATTTTTTTTCAATTCGAACCATTAGCTTCTGGGATGAGCGTGTACAAACAAACAAACTTGCAAACAAACTCTTCAGCTTAATAATTAGTATAGCAAAGGAGCAACAGCTGAGTTTCTTTCGGCTTCTCTCCTCAGCATGCCATTCACATCGAGGCGCTGGTAGTCAGGGCGAAACAGTTTTGACGTGCTAAAGAATTTACTAATTTCATTTATAGAACTCACAAATGATGAAATGTATGATTTTAGGGTCAAATGATCAGCATGCGTTTTAAAACAACCGCCTGGTAACCATCAATCTCTATTTAGGTATAATTATTATCAAAAACCGTTCGGCTAGTAAATAAAATAAAATTTATAACGTGTAATATCTGAGATGAATTATTGGGCCACATCCGAATAGTTTGTTTGACGACGACCATCTGTGAAATCAATTAAGAGTCTATTTTCGTCGCCATAGATTGAAATCTTTAGTATGCCCTGAAACCAGAAAACTGTGGCAATATTTTGATTGACTTGACGTACGTTGGTTACTAAGGTTACTAAGAGATTTGAAGCGACTGTAGCTTTTCATTACTTAGTACGAATAATCTTAGTAACCAAAGTAAAAAAAATCTCAGTGTTTTCTGGTGTTGGGGCATGAATCTAACCATTTAAATCATTATAATTAAAACTAACGGCCGTCCGTGACTCCGTCCGCGTGCATTTCGGTTTCCGCACACATACATTAAAGCCTTGTCAAGTGGACTACTTAACACAAAAATATTTTTTTCAATTCGAATCAGTGTTCCTGAGAACAAACAAGCGAACAAATCACCTAGTCAGCTTTAGTATGTATATTAGTTTACTAGCGGCCCGTCGAGCGGTTTCACCCGCGTCCCGGGGGAACTACTTCCCGTACCGGGATAAAATATAGCCTACTAGCGGCCGCCCGCGACTTCGTCCGCGTGGATGTCGGTTTTCATTATACGAATGTTTTTTCCTGCTAACTCCCGTTCCCGTGGGAATTTTGCAATATCCTTTTGCAACTAAGCATCAAGTTTACTAAGGGACCTGCATGCCAAATTTCAAGCGTCTAACTCAAGTAGTTTAGATTTTCCATACAAACTTCCACCCCCTCATTTCGGGGAAGTGGGGGGTTGGAATGGGTCAAAAAGTAGCCTATGTTCTGTCTCAAGGTCTAAAGATTGTCTGTACCAAATTTCATCAAAATCGGTTGCGAGGTTTAAGCGGGAAAGCGTAACAGACAGACAGACAGACAGAGTTACTTTCGCATTTATAATATTAGTTGGGATTAGTTGGGATGTTACTCTGTAGCGCAGTCATTGAAGCGAAAAATATGGTCCAACCTCCGATTTTTTTTACTGTGAACCGATTTGCATGAAATTTTGGAATTAGTTTCATTGTACCCTTAAATTCAAAAGTGAAAATGATTTGAACGCCGCAACTACCCCTGGAGTGGTTGCCACCCCATCTCGGGGGTGAGTATTTTTTTTTTAAGATAACCTCGGATATCGATTGGATTACTAATTTTAAGCAAAAAATCAGCCATAAAGTTTTTCGATAAATCTAATACTTTTCAAGTAATTGGCAATTGAAAATTCGCAATTTTGTCACGTTTTTCATCGGTTTTTTGCAAATATCTCCAAAAATATAAGTTTTATCGAAAATTTTATAAGAAACAAAATTGTAGCAGGTAAAAAATTAAATAATTTTGTTTATCCTAAAGTTTTCTATGTGCAATATTAAGATATATATTAAAGATCGTAGCCGTTTTGTATTTTGTCTGCAATTTAATCGATTTGGTCAATGTCATCTAGCGGCGAGCAGATGCATTTTATGGATTCTTATAATTAATAGTTTTGTAGTGCTTAAAATAAGCTTTCAAATGAGTACAATTAAAAGTCTTTTGCACGTAAAATAAGTAAGCTGTATTTCAAATAAGAGGATCATCGAATGCTTTTTCTTGTAAATCAATGGGTTTCACAAGTGCCATTTCCAAGCTATTCATGCTATCACAATTTCTAAAACAGCATTGAAAAGGTAATTAGAAGAACTATAACATCCTTTATTGCAATATATAATTAAAAACGTTTTTCGAAAACGGTGAAGGGTTAAAGGGCTTAAGAGAGGCTGTGATTGCCGCTGCCACGCGCTCTTTAAACAGTCATATCTCCGTCAGTTTTTGTTTAACAGAAATAACAAAATTACTAAATTTTTTGTCAGAAAAATACCTAAATTCTTTATCCCTACACTTTTATACGCATCTATCGTAATTTTTGAGATATTATGAAAAGAAGGTGGGATTTTTTAAAATATGAGATTTTATATTTTTATTTTAATCCTGTCTATTTTGAAAAATATGTGTCCTAAAGCAGCCGAACTGATACAATATATCAAACACTTCATAATAAAGTTAATTCTTGGCGGAATACGAATAATTTCAATTCTGGTGGAAACGGCACTTATGAAACCCATTGTTTTAAAAGAAAAAATATTGGATGCTCCTCTTATTTGTAATACAGCTTACTTATTTTACGTGCAAAAGACTTTTAATTTTACTCATTTGAAAGCTTATTTCAAGCACTACAAAACTCTTAATTATAAGAATGCATTAAATGCATCTGCTCGCCGCTAGATGACATTGACCACATCGATTAAAATGCAGACAAAATAAAAAACGGCTTTGATCTTTAATATCTAACTTAATATTGCACTTAGAATACGTTATAATAAACAAAATTGATTAGTTTTTTACCTGCCACAATTTTGTTCCTCATCACATTATCGATAAAAGTTATATTTTTGGAGATATTTGCAAAAAACCGGTGAAAAACGTGACAAAATTGCGAATATTCAATTGCCAATAACTTGAAAAGTATTAGATTTATCGAAAAACTTTAAAGATGATTTTTTGCTTAAAATTAGTCTTCCTATCGATATCCGAGGTTATCTTAAAAAAATAATACTCACCCCCGAGATGGGGTGGCAACCACTCCAGGGGTAGTTGCGGCGTTCAAATCATTTTCACTTTTGAATTGAAGGGTGCAATGAAACTAATTCCAAAATTTCATGCAAATCGGTTCACAGTAAAAAAATTCGGACCCAAAATGCTTCATTGCCTGCACTACTGGGTGAATGTAGCTTTCCAACAGTGAAAGAATTTTTCAAATCTGCCAAGTAGTTTCGGAGCCTATTCAATTCATACAAACAAACAAACAAACAAAAAATCAAACCTTTCCTCTTTATAATATTTGTATCTATAGACTAAGATTACCTATATGAGTATAGATTTGTAACGGAGTGAATGCAATAAATCATACTAATATTATAAATATGATAATGTTTTTTTGTTTTGATATTGTCCGTCAATCCAGCTGAAACTACTAAACGGATTTTCATGAATTTTGGTATAAATTTGGATTATTTTTATCCCGATTAAATGCTCTCACGGGATAAAATAGGAATCTAGGTAACGCGGGTAAAGCCGCAGGTAAAACTAGTATTTAAATAAATCTATAGGCTTCCGAGCTTTTCCTCCGATCGAAAATTATTACATTATAAACGAAAGAGCGAGTATTATATTCCTCAGTGTTAAAATTTACTGTCTGAGATATTTATACGATTCCGGTTGAGGCAAGGTTATAACATCTGGTGAATATAGGACACTGTAGATCATTCCATCGAAGGATTACAGTGGGTTCGGTACGCCATTTTGAAAAACGTTTCGTCGAATTACGATGCATCGATGACGTTTCGTTGAATCTATACTATCTATCTTTACTAATATAATAAAGCTGAAGCGTTTGATTGTTTGAACGTGCTAATCTCAGGAACTTCTGATTCAATTTAAAATATATTTTTGCGTTGGAAGTGGAAGTCTTTTAGTCGAGGAAGGCTTTAAGCTTCACCATGTGTGCGGAAACCAAAATTACACGCGGGCGGAGTCGCGGGCGGCCGCTAGTGTTTAATAATTCGAACATTCAATTAATCTACTTCTCCACATATCGAATAATGTTTGACCGATGCTACACTGCAACGAAGTAATTTTTACCGTCTTAAGGTCTTGGGTTCGATCCCCGCGCACGGCAAACATTAGTGCGCATAAACGGTCAATCTATTCAAGCGCATTTGTCATTCAGTCATTCCTACCTACCACGCACTGTCGGTTTTGAGTTTATACGGCATTCTTAGAATATTTGTCGAAGTTTGGTTGTTTGTTTTAACTAAACATTTCGATGTTTTTAAGATTATTTTATTTGTTTTATCTTTGCATTTATGTGTGTCTTTCCTACCTATGAAATGACACGCCACTAGCTTTATTTTTCGTCATGGAATGATTTGTACATGTTTTTAAAAACAAGGCGGCAATTCTTTGATTATAAAGAGTAGATACAAAAAACTGCAACTGCTGTCTTTGGACAACATTGCGTATAAGATGATATTTCTTCGAGGTGCTTACTCTATACACAGTAGTAACACCTCAATGGACTTTTGCGCAAACCATGTGCATTTAGGGCTGCCATCCGTCTGGGTTTCCCCGGACTTGTCATAGTTTAGAGGGCGTCCGGGGTCCTTCCGGGCACAATAAATACAGACGTCCGGGGAAGGTTTCATAACAAGTCCGAGGAAAAAAAAATGACCAACCGACGATTTTATGAAGGTGAAGCTAGGATGTCCGGCTATCGGACTCCAAAATCCGGGGTTATCTCGCCTCTTGTCCTGTTTTCCAAATTTTTGAGATGGCAGCCCTATGTGCATTGCTTATTTCACGAGACTCTGTAGGCTTGGTGCGCGCGCGCCGCTTGGGTCGCGACCAATGATCTTAGCCAAGGTCGAACACGCGAGTACACGGTGCTTACTCGTCGCTTTGTGAAGCTTTAGTCGCCATAGCTCAGTAGCCTAGTGTTAAGAACGCCGCTTCACATGCGTGAGGTCGGCGGTTCAAATCAGGCACGCACCTCTGGATTATCAAAAATCTATGTGCGTAATTTCATACGGTAAAAACATCGTGAGGAAACCTACACACTACGAGTTAGTGTGGGAAATGGAGAAGGCAATGGCAAACCACTCCATTCAAATTGCCAAGAGAGTTGTTGTGTGTTTCATTTCATACAATGATCACGACCCTCAGTAATGAGGAATACGACGCAAGGAAAGAAAGCTTTGGTAGGCTTCCACTTGTAGGATAAACAGAGCCAACATACAACCATAGTTCTGACTCCTATTGGTCTGGGTCCCCTTTCATATACAATTTATAATATAAGTAGGGAAGTAGGGATTTCCCTACTAATATTATAAATGCGAAAGTAACTCTGTCTGTCTTTCTGTCTATATCGCTTCCGCGCTTTAACCTCTCAACCGATTTTGATTTAGACCCTGAGAAAAGAACATAGGAACCTTTTATTGCGAAAAAAAGAATAGAAGCTTGGTCGGAGTCAAAGGCGCCGCTAGTAAATAAATAAATGCCTTGGAGGACTAACACACCAATTGCCTAGCCCTAGCTCGAAGCTTGTACTTTTGATGCTAGGGAGGGAACGAATACTCATACATAAATACTTTTAAAAACATCCATGACTTGATGATCATCATCAAAAAACATGTTCATGGCGGGATTCGAACCCGCGACGATTTCCGATCGTTTACAAAATCTATTTTATTCACAATTCGCGCATTAAAACTTTCAACTCCAAATTGGTATTGTGTAAAAATGCAATTCAAAATGCAGTCGTCTGTTTATATGCAGCTGCGTTCTTATGCAATATTTGTGCAAGTTCATTCATGTCACCGAGCGCAGAACGGTCGCCAGTGAGGTAACTGTAAAGCGATAAAATCTAACTACATAATAAAATAATCAGCAAAAAACTCGAAAGTCCTGAACAAAAACATAAAAAATTAAATCAAATCAGTGTTCATTCGCAAAGAAAGAAGTTTCGACCAAAGTAATCTCAAATTAATGGAACAAAAAATACACGGAACATGAAATGGGACACGACAAACAACTGAGAAGTTTCGGAACAACTCGCGCTCGAGAACTTGGGCAAAGGGGTAGGAATATACCATAATTATTATGGCTTCAGTTTCATTATTAAACTAAATAAATAAAGACTATCTGAGGAGCTCGATGGCGCAGTGGTGGCATGCGATTGCTTAGTTAAGCAACTTTCGCAGAGGCCAGTCATCAGATGGATGACCGAAAAATGTCTCGATCTCCTCCGTGCTTCGGAAGGCACGTTAAGCCGTTGATTCTTTGGTTGATTCTTGAGTGAGGGAAAAGGGAGTGCACCTGTGTTTGCGCACTCACTTGCTCACTATAAATATTCTGCGTACCTTGCTGATCTTAAGATCGGCCGCCATGGTCGAAAAAGGGCGGAAGGGTATTATTATTATTTACTCCAGTACCCTGCACCATTTCACTGCATTTTCCAACTGCATCCGTGCCCGATATTAAACTACTGCAAGGCGCCTGCACTTATTATAACGGACTCAATTTAGTTCAGGACATTGAATACAGTTCATGTGCGCCTTGGGACCTATTCACAATATGGTGTTTGGGAAACGAGTTTCGAGCTTTTCTTGGCTCAATGTCTGTGTGTATTAGGCCTATGTACATATTATATACTTTCCACATAGTTTATACATTTTGATTTTTAAAAGTAAACTATCTATCACTAGTTTTGATATTAAGAAATTACTCGTAACATTATTACATTATTATCTCGATAGCCTAGCCCCTAAAACTTAGCTCGAAGCTTGTAGCTTGGACTATGGATTCTAGAGAACGGAAAGACGACATACTTAAATTATGTACTTTTATAAAAATCCATGACTCGAGAACAAATGCCGATGTTCATCACACAAACATTTGCTCCCGGCGAGATTTGAACGCGCGACCCTTGGTTTGTAGCTGGGTTCTCTAGCCACTCGACCAATGGGCCTGTCAAACCTTAAATACTTTTATAAATATCCGTGACTCGATAACAAATGCCGATGTTCATATCACACAAATATTTTCTCCTGGCGTGATTCGAACGCGCGACCTTTGGTTTTGTAGCCAGGGTCTCTGACCACTTGACCATTGGGCCTGAGAAAGATAACTTAAAAAAAAATAATTACCACAATTTTAACCTACAAGCCAAATAGTACATAATAGAGAACCGCGTAATAATCTTCCAATGACCAGACATTTGCAAAGATATTAGATAAAAGAACTTTAATTCAGTTCAATTCTTAGGCATCAAGACACGTTTCCATCGTAATCAGTTACGCTTCTTTTCGTTATAAAATGGTTTGTTTTCATAACAGACATTATGTACGTCAGACATTCAGGGCTGGTGACCGAGTAATCATTTGTTTCATGATTACTGAACGCCATTACGCGAAAACCTAGTGTTACTGAAAATATTCTGGATATTCTGAAATAAATACTATACGAGAGTTAGCTTACTCCCCCAATTTATTATATAAAAAATAAATTATATAACAAAAACGTCCATTAATTTTCATATTAATTTCCAATACACACCAATTGACTAGCCCCAAACCTAGCGGGATTCGAATCTGAGACCCTTGGTGTAGCCAGGATTTCGACCACTAGACCAACGGAGTAAAAATCATATTAAATCAAAGATTATGTGCACTTATGACTCGTCAATAAGAGGCGTAACCCCCGAACCCGTTCTATCTGGCAGCCCTTTTTTTTATGGGGAATGCCTTGATGCGTCAAGGTGCGCCATGACACCGCAGGCCAGCGTAGCCTGCAGCCGTATGTGACAAATACTACTAAGGCTCGGCACAAATAAGCGCCCACTACCCACTAAACTCCTCCGGTTCCCCCTTTCTCCCTTCTCGCATAAAGAGACATCTCTGGACCACCAGTAAGGACCACTGTGCGTTTCTCCAGAAACTTCTTGCCACGCACAACCAAACTGTGGAATCAACTGTCGCCTGAGGTATTTCCGGACCGATACGACCTCCTCACCTTCAAGAAAAGAGCGTACTCCATTCTAAAAGGCCGGCAACGCATTTGTGACTCCTCTGGTGTTGCGAGTGTCCATGGGTGGCGTTGATTGCTTACCATCAGGCAATACGTCTGCTCGTTTGCTGCCCTATAATATAAAATGAGATCTGGCAGCCCTAAGCCGAGTAGGTACATCGGACTGCGCAGGCGCAGGGGCCGCACACGTGACTGGCCGGCCGTCTGTGCGACACGGATCGTTCGACGGTGACAAACGCTTCCCATATCATTGTTGCGGGCTGGTGACTTAGCCAAGTAGAGGGATGTATCGAGAAAAGTCGTTGAAATGAAATGAAAAATGTATTCAGCAATTGGGTTTACTAAGTAAATTCTTTTGCACGTCAAATCCTTTTTCGCCAGAGGCGTAGCTAGGTAACTAAGTGCCCTGGGACAATATCAAAATGGGACACACTGCTATATAATTTGACTAGCGGCCGCCCGCGACTCCGTCCGCGTGGATTTCGATTTCCGATAGCCTAACTAAAGCCTTTCCCATCAAATGGACTTTCCAACACTAAAATATTTTTTCAAATCGGACCAGTAGTTTTAGATATTAGCGCGTTCAAACAAACAAACATACTCTTCAGCTTTATTATTAGTATAGATTAAAGCTACGTGGAACTTCCTCCACTCGAATAAACAGGTCCTCAGGGGAAGTACCTCCACCTTACAGAAGACCACAGTGAAATAGCTCTTCGTTGTTGTTAAATATCGAATATCTTACATTGGTATGACAGAATACGAGCTAAGGAGACATGACTGGCCCGCTAGTCAAATCATTAGTGACCTGCCCATGAATCCGGGGTTCGTTGGTTCGAATCCCGCTAGGAGCAAACATTCGTCTGATGAATATCGGCATTTGAACTGGAGTCATGTATAATATATGTAAAAGATACGACGAGAGAGAGAGAGCTTTGCGAATTAATTTTGAGCTAAGCAATTGGTGTTTTATTCGAAGGTTTTATTTATTCATCATCATTTAATTGGAGGGATTAATCAGAAGTAAAATAATGAAATCAAAGAGATTATTGGATCCAACAAGAATAACGAGATCGCTGAAATTGTGGAATGAAAATTGAAGATTCTTGGTATTTGTCAAATGAAATATCTATATTTGCTCAAGGTTGTCTGAGATATAGATTTCAATTCGCTTGAAGAATTCCTGTTATTGCCTATTTTGTATTAGAACTAAATTCTAATTGGCGTGACGATTTGCGCAAGATGGCTGGCTGTAGGTGGGTGCTAGTTGCCAAGGATCAAGCTGGGTTGCCCTTGGAAGGCCTATGGCCTAGGCCTATCCAGCAGTGGACTGCGATGGGTGTGTGATGATGATGATGATAATTTGATGAACATTCATTGCGGACAACGGGGAACGGCAAAAATATAGGGGAAAGGGGGGCTGATTTTAACATATAAATCCGAATTCTCTTGCGCAATATTATTATTAACAATAATCTCAATAATGAAAGGTTTAATTTTAGAAGTTTGTATGAGTTTATTTTATGTTTTAATAACAAGCAATAGAATTACTATAAAGACAATTGATTATATTATTCAACCCTTTATTTTACTGGCTTTTAATCCATTGTTCAAATCCCATGTCCCACGTTTTATTTTTTATATTGTCAAAGTAGTAAGTAACTTGGAAAGATAATTTCATTTCTCCTTCCAGTTTATTCTGTACTAGCGGCCGCCAGCGACTCCGTCCGCGTGGATTTCGATTTCCAATATCCTATGTGTTATTCTGATGTATGAGCTATATTGTGGTAAAGTTTCATTCAAATCCATTCAGTAGTTTTTACGTGAAAGAGTAACAAACATCCATACATCCATACATACAAACTTTCGCCTTTATAATAGTAGTAGGATTATTAGTATAGATGTGCCTCAATGAAAAAGTGTGGTCATGTGCCCCCCTCTCCCATATTTATCTAAATCAAATCGTTTGCGTGTCTAACATTCATCTCACTAACATAAAAGTATATTGTCCCATAAAAATGTGTGTAAACAAAAAAAACGTATTACTTTCTCCCTGGTTAACGTGTAAACGCCATCGCACTGATACACCTATTGAATCAACAATGCCCTTTCAAAATGCATTAACAATAACAAAAAATGGCGTCGAAAATATTGTTAATTAAAGTACGGTGCTTGACCTCACATCCGGTCTGTTTCCGGAAGTGTCCTGGATTGTCCGAAACATTCCGGACGAGTGGTCGCCCTACTTTAAGTTTAAAATAACGGACTATTTTTGTTTGTGATTTATTCTTGTCTGTGGAGTTGGGGGTCGATTCTCGGGCAGGTTCAAATTGTTCTAGGATATTTTCATTCGATGCTAGATAGCTTTTTGGTAAAAAACATCCTTTTTTTGTTTTGAGAATTGCGATATTTACTCGCGGTGAGGCGAGAAATCGCGTTTATATGTAGCCGCGGCGATTTGATAGAAAGTGACGGTAACTCACCTCCGCTAGACTTGCCAGGTGTCGATAGCTACCACGATAAAGAGTATCTTCTATCTGTGTATATTATACTGCAACAGGAGGCCATACCAGCCCGTTGGTCGAGTGGCTAGACACCCTGGCTTCAAAACCAAAGGTCGCGGGTTCGATTCCCGCTACGGGAATCGAACGTGATGAACATCGGCATTTGTACTCGAGATGGATGTTTATAAATGTATTTAAGTATGTCTATCCGTTCCCTAGCATCCATAGTACAAGCTTTTCGAGCTTAGTTTGGGGCTAGGCAATTGGTGTGTTAGTCCAATGAATTTATTTATTTTAACTGAGTGAGTTACCCCAACAGGAAAACTCGCAAACAGATGGGAAGTCGGTAATATTATAACCTCGTGTGACTTTAAGACACCATACCCCGACTGAGCTCTGGCGACCTTACTCACCAGCAGAAAGAGCACAACAGTTACGAAGTGATACTTCACTGTAGTCTTCTGTAAGGTGGAGCCTGGAGGTATTTCCCAGACGAGCGGCTCATTCGAGTGGAAGTTTCACTAAGCTCTGCCTCTCTTAAAACTAAAAAATTGGCCAAGTGCGAGTCGGACTCCCGCACTGAGGGTTCCGTACAAATTCTATTTTTGACGTATTAAAAAAACTTCTAAATAGATTTCGTTCGAACTAATTTTCGTTGGTAGTTTTTATGGTAATGTACATTATATATTTATTTCAGATTTATCATCCTCTTACTTTAGAAGTTAGAGGGGGGGGGACACACTTTTTTCCACTTTGGAAGAGTCTGCCACGCAAAGTATTCACTTAAGAAAAAAATGAGCTTAGAAACCTCAATATAATTTTTAAAGACCTATCCATAGATACCCCACACGTATATGTTCAACGAAAAAAAATATTTTCAGTTTCAGTTCTAACTATGGGGACCCCCCATTTTTTTATTATTTTTTTTCTATTTTCGTGTGAAAACCTTGTTGCGGTTCACAGAATACATCTACTCACCAAGTTTCAATAGTATAGTACTTATAGTTTCGGAAAAAAGTGGCTGTGACAGACTGGCGGACAGACAGACAGACAGACAGACAGACAGACATGACGAATCTATAAGGGTTCCGTTTTTTTGCCATTTTGGCCATTTTGCACTTGGTCAATTTATATCGCACGTAATGTATTAGTTTCTATCTATTCGATGAAGCAGTGTTGTGTTCGATCGATTCGATGAAGCATACTTAGTGTTCTGCGAGTGAGCACCGAGACCGATCGCGCATCAATTGCTATGAAATAGTGAAAGCATTACATCGCCTCGCTGCCCGCGTTGCCCACGATCATAATGACATCAATCGATATAAGAAAAATATCAAAATATATATAAAGCTGAAGAGTTTGTTTGTTTGAACGCTCTCATCTCAGGAACTACTGGTCCGATTTGTAAAAAAATATTTTTGTGTTGGATATTCCATTTGACGAGGAAGGCTTTGGGCTAGAGTATATGAATATGTACCTATATATGTGCGAAAAACGGAAACCACGCGGACGGAGTCGCGGGCGGCCGCTAGTATCAAAATAAATAAAAAGATATTAGCATCAGAGGTAGAGCTTAGTGGAACTTGAGTGCAACTAACGGGCCCGCTGGTCTAGTGGTCAGATACCCTGACTAGGAAACCAAGGGTCGCGGTTTCGAATCCCGCTAGGGGCAAATGTTTGTGTGATTGGCATTTGTACTCGAGTCATGAATTTATAAAAAAATATTTAAACTATGTCTATCCGTTTCCCAGCATCCGTAGTAAAAGCTTTGAGCTAAGTTTGGGGCTAGGCAATAAGAGTGTGGTAGTCCAAAGAATTTATTTAATATTTATTTATTTCGCCTCTCGTCTGGGGAAGTAGCTTCACTTTACAGAAGACTACAGTGAAGTAGCACTTCGTAACTGTTGTGCTATGTTCCCGCTGGTGAGTAAGGTCGCTAGACCCTTGTGCGGTTATGTCTATGGGAGCGGCGATCACTTCCACTTAGCTCTATTTCTCTAAAATATAAATTAACCTTCACCGATATCCGAACCCACTCCTTCCAACAACAATCCAATCGCAATTGTCAGACATTGAACGCTGTACTCGGGAGCAGCGCGTGCGCACGCGACGTTGCCGCTCCGTTTGTTTGCGAAGGGCGGCAACGTCGCGCAACTTGATCTGACTCTTTTGTTGTCCTTTGATCGGGTTTCTTGTGTGTCGGTTGTTTTGTGCGTTCAATAAAGTGGTATGTGGATGGTTTTGTTGGGATAGTGGGTTTAATTCTCAGGTTGATTAAAATCACATGGAATACTACAGTAATAGCTATCTGCCTCCGTGGTGTAGTGGATAGAGCGCTGTGTTCAACCGCGGAGGTTGTAGATTCGAATCCCGCAGGGAACAGCACTTTGTGAAGGTTTTCTTAGTTTAGTGAGGACATTGAAGGCTTGAATCACCTAATTGTCCGGAAATATTGATGATTCCATGCTTCGGAAGGCACAATATGCCGTTTGTCCCGACTATGATCCAAATTGTCTGGTTTCCCTTGTGTGGGTTTCGGAGATCAGATGACAGTCACTCCATTGTAATAGCCAGGCTGGAAAATTAAGGATGATAGTCTAGTAGATCATTAGGAGCGATGGTGGCCTAGTGGTTCGGACGGCGCCTCACATACGTGAGGTCCGCGGTTCGAATCAGGGCCCACACCTCTGGATTTTTCGAAATCTATGTGTGGATTTGTGCCATTAGCTCGGCGGTGAGGGAAAACACCGTGAGGAAACCTGCACATTCAGTGATTTCTGAATTTAGTTCAGTTAGATCTGAATGTGTAACCATGATCCAATCTGTCTGGTTCCCCTCTATGGGTTACGAAGGTCTGATGGCAGTCGCTTCACTGTAATAACCAGACTTGCCAAATCCTGGATCATGGTCAAAGCGGACCCCGCATAGAAACGGGATAAACGCTAGGAAGAAGAGTCTAGTAGATCATATCGTACCTTGGGGTCCTTAATGATGGAATGGACTAACACGACCTTCGCCCCAAATTAAGCTCAAATCCTGTACTATGGGTGCCAGGGATCAGATAGGCATACTAAAATACATTTTTATTCATAAATTTACCTACATAGATACATAAACCTAGACAAAAACAAACAGATACGTTCATGCAAATGTTTGTCCTGTGCGGGAATCGAACCCGTGGCCTCTTGGCCTAAGTTACACCAAACCGGTCAAATAAGAATGATGAGAGAGTTTAACGATTATCAATCTTCCAACGATTGCTACGTTAAGCTATTTCAGTCCGATGATACAGTGAAACAGTATTTTTGATATCGCAGGCATTAATCAGGTATTTTAAACATCATAAGTGGTGCTATTCTTGCACTGATGCTAACAGTCGTGCTCAATCAAGAATCGATTCTGAGTCAATTGGTCCCGATATATTACATGATTGCTTGGAACAAGAGTAAATTAAAAAATAAATTCTTTGGACTAACACAAATTACCTAGCCCCAAACTAAGCTCGAAACTTGTACTTTGGAAGCTAGGGAAAGGATAGACATACCTAAATACTTTTATATCACATCCATGATTCGACTACAAATAAATTTCGATGTTCATCACACAAAGATTTGCCCCCAGCAGGATTCGAACCCGCGAGGCTTGATTTGTAGCCAAGGTTTCTGATCACCTAGGACCCACGGGCCCGTCAGAGTAATAAACCTTTGTAGGAATCTGGCGATATATGTATATACTCGTAGATCTAGAACTAGATATAGATACCATTGTTTGAACCTTACTCTAATTCTCCATTCAAGTGGTAATTTTTTATTTAATCTCCCAGGTATGCAGGATAGGATATATTATAGTGAACAAGTGAGTGCGCAAGCATGGTGCACTCCCTATTCTATGACCCTCATAGTTCGGTGGGACAGCAATCTGACACGACTGTAGAGAGATCAGGCGCAAGACCAACGGCTTAACGTGCCTTCCGAAGCACGAAGGAGCGCGAGATAGAAGTTTTAGGTCACCCATCTGATGACTGGCCTCTGCGAAAGTTGCTTAACTTAGCAATAAAACCATCTGCGCCATCGAGCTTCTCAGATATGAATTATTTCTTTACTTTAAGAATGGAACTGAAGCCACAATAATGATGGTATATTCCTACCCCTTTGCCCAAGTTCTCGAGCGCGAGTTGTTCCGAAACTTCTCAGTTGTTTGTCGTGTTCCATTTCATGTTCCGTGTATTTTTTGTTCCATTAATTTGAGATTACTTTGGTCAAAACTTCTTTCTTTGCGAATGAACACTGATTTGATTTCATTTTTTATGTTTTTGTTCAGGACTTTCGTGTTCGTTATTTTATTATTTTATTATGTTTTTACATTTTATCGTTTAGAAACCATTATTATCATCAGCCTATTTGCATAGATTTAAAACGTTGTCCATTCGCCATACTAATGACGACCCGCATGGTGTGGTGGTCAAGAAGTTGACTATTAGACCAAGAGGTCATAGGTTCGATCCCCACACGGGACAAACATTTGCCATTTTTACAATTTGTCATTGTTACTTGAAAAATAAATAAATTCATTCATTCATTCATTTGTGTGTATGAACATGTATGTTTGTCCTTGTATGGGTGTACACATAAGAAAATCTGCATCTACAGCTACACTCATCATAATTATTATAAAGAGGAAAAATTTGTATTTTTTATGTAACGAATAAACTCAAAAACTACTGATCCGATTTGAATAATATTCTTTCACTGTTGGCTAGCTACTTTTGATCCCGGAAATTAGGGGGGAAGGGGGGATATTTGAAAAAAGAAATTACGCACGGGTGAAACCGCAAAGGAAGGCTAGTAGGTAACTAATAAAGTAGCATTTAAGTGATTAAAGTTGTTACATCGAAATCAGATCAATGTCTGTGATGTTGTCAAATCCCAACTTAATATTATAAATGCGAAAGTAACTCTGTCTGTCTGTCTGTCTGTCTGTTAGTCTGTTACGCTTTCCCGCTTAAACCTCGCAACCGATTTTGATGAAATTTGGTACAGACAATCTTTAGACCCTGAGACAGAACATAGGCTACTTTTTATTTCGAAAAAAAGAAATCCACGCGGACGGAGTCGCGGGCGGCCGCTAGTATTTATATATTTATTAATCTCTTGTCATCCGTTATGTGAAGATGATGTCATTGAATAAAACTTCAATGAATTCAGTAATTGTTTTGCAATTCAATTCTTTACTCGTAGATGTTTATAAATACATGTGTAATGCATATTATCTTCCATATTTAAAAATAGTGGAATGCATAAATGCATCATAATTAAATATATCATCAGAACATCTCAATGATTAATATTATTATTGACTATTGGTGGCTCAGTGGTACGGACGGCGCCTCACATACGTGAGGTCCGTGGTTCGACTCCGAACCCACACCTCTGGATTTTTCGAAATCTATGTGTGGATTTGTGCCATTAGCTCGGCGGTGAGGAAAAACACCGTGAGGAAACCTGCACATTCAGATAGTTTCTGACTTTAATTCAGTTAGAACTGAATGTGTAACCATGATTCAATCTGTCTGGTTCCCCTCTATGGCTTACGACGGTCTGATGGCAGTCGCTTCACTGCAATAACCAGACTCGCTAAATCCTGGATCATGGTTAAAGCGGACCCCGCACAGAAACGGGATTAACGCTAGGAAGATGATAGGAAGGGCTACTGGGCTGTGGTTTCAAGGTACTAACTAGGTTCGATTCCGGGGACGGGAATAAATGTGTCATGTTTTCTGTTCGGATTTTTGATCAATCTGCAATGGCTAGCGTGGTGGTATGCTAAACCTGTCTTTGTAACAATATTATAACTTTGATGGAATTGGAAGCATTTGCCCTGCAGTGGGACATTAATAGGCTGATACTTCTAAAACTGATCTGAATTCTTGACTTGACCAAAACTTTTGGGTATTTGCCTAATATTCAATTAGGTACTGTAAAAATCCGTCAATTTAAAACAAATAACTGCTCTAACTCGGGCTGAATCCAGTTAAGACCTGTAATCCCACATAGCGGTGCTCTGGTCCAATAATGGGGACGGTTACCACAAGTATAATAAACAAAAAAGTATTTGCGTTTTGTTTAGAAGTTTGCAGGGTTGATACGGCCGTTTCCTCGTGGTCCTACTAATTTGTGATAAACAGAGGCAACCTAGCTGGTCGCATGATGGTAAGCAATCACCGCCAATCACCAGAGGTACCGCCGATGCGTTGCCGACCTTTCAAAAGAGAGTACGCTCGTTTTCAGCAAGTCGCCGTGAGATTGCTGCGAAAAACTGTCGTTCAAAGGCAAAACGCACACCGACATCCAACCAGGTGGAGAAGATGAAATTCAAGTCGATTGCGTGTAGTTCGATGTCAAACTCATCAGCAACATTCCCTAGCGAGATTCGGACCCTCGGTTTTGTCGACGGGCTCCTTATGAGCGAGACAGACGTGACTATAGAATCATTTCTCTCTCTTCTCCTTCTCAATCGTGGCACTCTTGACAGAGCGGTCGTGGTCATCAATGTAAGTCCCCCTTTGTGACACGTTTGACGGCTCGCCTCCACTCCTCCCTGGCGGCTGCTCGTCTTGCGCACTCGTGCAAAGGATCCTCCATTGCCGCCTTTATTTGATCTGTCCACCTCATGGGCGACCTTCCTCGCGCTCTGGTACCCTCCACCCTGCCCTGCACCACCAGTCTCCACGTCTTGAAACATTTCTCTCTATCTGTTTGGAATTAAAAAAGAAAGTTACTATATATTTATGAAATACCTGTGTATAAGCAGGTATTTATGCGTCGTTTTGGCTGCGACTGCCCCTAGCGCACAGCGTCACAATGGACTTGGGGAAAAAAATTAAAACGAAGCGACCTGGATTGCGCCGCCGATAGCCGCCACAGTAGTTGCACACGACAGAAGGTTGTCGCTTTGTAACAGTGCCGTTTCCTTCCAGCCTTCATGGATGTACAGGCCTCCATGATGGCTGGAAATATCTTACCAGCGCGCCCACTGGACGCTTATTTACTACCTTTCATAATTCAAAATTTGACTATTATGTTCTATTTCGCAATTTTGGAATCAGTCATGCAGAGACCTAGAGCTACCGCGAAACTAGACACAGCTCTTAGAAATATTTTAACTATTAAATATTAAACATTAACAATAATGTCCACCAAATATATATAAACTGTAAAATAACCTCTGTAACAGTGAAACAGTGAGAAATAAAACAGTCAACAGCCAAACGTCGTACCTATCACCTATTACTAACTACCTATGTGCGAAATTTATACCAGCTAAGTATGTGCGGAATTTATACCAGCTTATCTGTGACGAAAAGAACCAAAAAGAATATTGCACAACTCCGAGTTGTGTAACAAAGTAAGGTAACAGCCCATTAATGTCCCACTGCATTGCAAAGGCCTCTATTATTTAAAATCATGTTGCTATTACAAATATAGGTTTCGGCTTTATAACCACGCTTGCCAAATAAGTGAGTGTAAATATTTTCTTAGCATTTTCATTGATTCTTTTAGAATTTGTATTGTCTACGTTACAAACTAATTCATTCTAGGTCTTCCTATGGCCGTTTTCTATTGTTTTCTTTTGTATTGTTAACGAGCCGAGTAACTCCGGCGCCTAGTGAGTTACTGTCACTTCGCGTGCCTTGTGCCGCTCCAACCGCTCACCGCTTTGAACTAGATTCAGCCGGTTCCTGTTTGGGAAGTAATAGTGTTCTTGAAATAGCTATCTATTTTACAGCGCCAGCCTTCCATTTACTGTTGCATTACCAATTTTAATGGGATGAGGTACTCTTTTGTGATTTTGCCTTGATTACCAGGGTTTGTTTTGAACCAGATCAAAGAAAACATCCTGACAAAACCTGGAGTCTACGGTATATATACATATGTAGTTAGGGGGCACATGAGCACATTTTTACATTTGTGAAAGAATTAATTTACACACAAGAGATTGTGAATCCCTTACAAAAATATTTCAGATTTGTTTTTGAGAATTGCTAAACCGTTACACACGTGATTGTAAATACTTGCCAAATTAAAATATATACTTACAGCATAGATGTAGCAGCGGTCAATTCAAAGGTTTAAATATGCCCCTGTGCTAAGCTGCCGCCTCCCCTTTTCATTGATGGGGTTCACTTGCATTAAGGGTGTTTGCGATTGAAAAAATCGCTAGATGGCAATACGTAGGCGTGAGGTCTAACTGCTATGTCGTTGGTGAATTTTGTCATATCTGTCAATTTGGTTCTATGGCCAAATCAGTTTGATCAGATCGTCGTCATTTCTTTGGGACGGAAAACTTGTAAGTATGATTGATTTAGGTTAAGGTTTTTTTTTGTAGACCCTTTAAAACAATCCCCTTTAACATTATTGGGCGGATGCAATAATTATTATTCTGAAATGTAGATGATTTAACGATCTGGTTAAATATAAGTAGTAGGTTAAGACTTGGCCATTTCATGAAATGTTAAATTCAACGATATGGCCACAACATATCCATCCTATTTAAGTTGTTTATCATAATTATGTTGTATGTATGGTGCAAGCAAAAAATAAATAAATAAATATAGTAAATACTTTAACTTCGACCGCAGAATCTGCAAATACACATCTATTTTCGAAATAACGAGATCAAATTGAACCCTTTACGCGGGTGACAATCGCGGAAAATGGCGGCTTCTTACATTTTTAATGGCGCTCGTGAACCCGCCGACAGCGTACATTATGTACAGCCAAGGACGCGGGAAATACGGGAAAAATTATAAAAAAGGTCCAGGGATTGAAAAGGGATGTTGATACTAACTGTCATTTGATTTTGTTTGAAAACGATATGATGGCAGTCTTTTTTTGAAGTCAACTGAACGTTATTTATTAATACATTTGCCGAAAAAAAAACAAACATTAAAATATGTTGTATTGATGGCTAAAAGTTTATTTTTGGGAAATGGAAGAGATAACATTACGACGTCAAAATACTGAATATTTTAAGATATTGATCTGAAAATAGCATTATGTTTAATAGTTACTTTACTAGCTACACCCGCAACTCCGTCCGCGTGGATTTCGGTTTCCAATCGCCTCAATCCTTCCTCGTCAAAAATACTACTTATCCAATACAAAAATATATTTTCAAATCGAACCAGTAGTTCCTGATATTAGCGAGTTCAAACAAAGAAACATACAAACTCTTTAGATGTATTACCTTTATTAGTATAGATTTATTTAAAGAGTAAACATAGCTTGAATGTAATGAGAGGTTCCCAGTGTATTGACTACCTACTCACGTTACCTATTTAAATGACTTTTGCCTAAAACCATAAAATTAACTGAACTCAATAATCTAAATATTATAATTCTAAGACACTTAATTTCTGCACAAAATCAACTAATCCATAGACTAAAACAATCATAGTCTGTCTAGCCTTATGTTATGTTTATTCTATAATCTATTACTTTTGTAAACATGACTCAAGTTTATTTTACCAAGCGGCCTAACGTAAACCACTTCATTAACATTCAAATATAAGCTTTAATAGAACTAGAATAAAGTATATTTTCAATTGGTTTCTGTCGCGTACAGTTATGGAGGGAAATAATTATAAATTCATACGAATTGAATCTTATTTAACGGTAATAAGTTTGACAATTGATTGGTTAATTTAGAAAGCGCAGTGGAAGTTTAAGAAGTTACCACAGTCAATGTATAATATACTTTGTGTTTTAGGATATAGTGTTTAAATTGTAACAAAACAATTTTTAGTCTTGGAATTTTCATTTGTTTTTCCCGTTTTTATGAAGTTCAGAGCGAATGGACTAGACGTGTGAAAGAATGAACGATGAATGAGCGGTTTAAATAGATCTGGTTTATTTATAATAACATTTATCGGTTCACTCATAATAATACAATAAAATAGAGCGGTTCTTTATTATCTACTAGCGTTGTACGGGTGGCTTCGTAAGAAAATTATTTCATTTCATTAGTTGCATTTTCGTTGAATAAACTGCGATCGCATTAAAAACAAAACACAAACATAATTTAACAGTCATGCTATCCTTTTTAGGGTTCCGTAGCCAAATGGCAAAAACGGAACCCTTATAGTTTCGTCATGTCTGTCTGTCTGTCCTGGCTCGTTCTCCGCCGTTTCTGAACCGATTGCCACGAAAATTGGTGGAGAGATGCATAGTGATAATTCAAGAATTAGTTTTTAAAATAATCGAAAAATAATTATTTTTTACCCCCCTCCCATACATCGAAAAGTAAATTCGAAAAAAAAAATCGACTTACCCCATCGTGTGGGGTATCGTTATAAAGGTATTTTTAAATATGTACAATAAAACTTGCCTAGAAACCATGTGGATCGAACACCCCAGTCTCGAGATATATTAATACAAAGTTAAAATTAGAGCACCCCCTTAACTTTTAAAATACAATTACAATAATTCTGAAAAAAATGTCCTGTATACCTCCAAGTAAGTACTTTCAACGAAAACTATAGCGAACTCTGTATCATACATAGTTATTTTTATACAACTCGACCAACTTATGACGTGCAGTTGCCCTTACTAAATGGTGTCTTAAGCGGTCGGGCCATCTTTTAGCTACGGAACCCTTTCATGGGCGTGTCCGACACGCTCTTGGCCGGTTTTTCTCCTTATTATGAATCACGTGTGATAGAGCAAAACTACAGACACACATCCATACTCCTGCCGCCTTTTTTTTGTGGAGGGGAATGCTATCTACTAATTGACTTTGACATTGCATTGAATTCATTGACAATTTTGTAATCTCAATTCATTAAAAAAAATGGCTAACTGCTGCGTTTGTTCGGGCACTTCCTCTTAGCAAGACATTCGAGTCATAGTGCTAGTAAGCTTATCATTTGTTACGTGCAAATATCGTTATCTTTATACATACGACAAAAAATCTCATCACCGCGACTTAGGTGATCTCCGTCTTCGCTATATTTTAGCGCCATCTATTATCGACACTGTTTAACTAATTGTAAATGACGTCAACACTCGTTTTGCATCCATAAACACTGTATTTATATGCATTTACTGGCCGGCGAGATCTGATGCCGTAACTCTTGCATTTTATTCACTGAAACCAATTAAACTATTTCAATTTGTTTATATAACATGGATTAATTAATTCTATGAATAGGATACGTAGTTACAACTACTATATACGTATGCAATATTGAATAGTTCTGTAAGTGCAACCATTTTGTTTTGTGGTAATATTATGTGTTGCTAATTAAATCTTTTTATTGTTACAGGTATACATTCTGTCGAAAATGTCACTTTATCGGCTGATTAGCAGTTACCAGATATGGTAAGACCCACTTCTGCCTAAGACAGTTGCAAACTTTCCTATCAGTAGACGAAGTCATAAAAAAATATTTTGCGGGATCAGTCGACGAAGTATATAATAGGTATACACCAACTGACCTCATGGTAGGTATAACGGGGTCAGTCGGTCAATTCAAATTATTCAAAAAAGACATTCCGCAACTCATCCCGCGGGACTAGAGCCTTGCGGGGTAGGTTAACGAATACCCCGAAATAACAAAATATACTGCTGGCACTATTGAGGTATTGACAACTCGATGAAATATGTTCTTGATAAGGTATGCTGACTACCCATAATAGGCTGATACTTTACTGGGAATCGAACCTAGGAATAAGTCAAGGACGAAGCTAGTTAAATAAATATTTCACAACATCACTTACATTGATCTGACTCCGTGTTAAGTAGCTTAAGCACTTGTGTTACAGATATCAGAATCAACAGTGGTATTACAACTATACTTAAATAGATACATATAACACCCAGACCAGGACAAACAGTTAACATCAGTAGCAGCTCACACTCGCCTCCGACGCCTTGATGACTTGAGTGACGTCTCAAGCTGACAGTAAAACGTTTCCGCGCCCTCTAATCGATCGAGCAGGCGACCTTCCCACGGCTTAGGGTTGCCAGGGGCTTCTTAGCACACGATATTGTGGTCCGTCTTGATTAACGAAACATACAAACAATCTTCCTCCTTGAGTCGTATTCCTCATTACTAAGGGTCGTGATCATTGTATGAAATGAAACACAACAACTCTCTTGGCAATTTTAATGGAGTGGTTTGCCATTGCCTTCTCCATTTCACACACTTACTCGTAGTGTGCAGGTTTTTTCAAGATGATTTTCTTCACCGTACAGCTGGTATGAAATTACGTGCATAGATAGATATTCGATAAACCAGAGGTGCGTGCCTGACCGGATTTGAACCGCCCACCTCACGCATGTGAAGCGGCGCTCTTACCACTAGGCTACGGAGCTACTAATAACTTTAATGTAAATCGTTCAATTAATCAAACGAAACTTGTGGGGACGGGAATATTTAAAATTTAAGTAAGTATCAGCCTATTAATGTCCCACTGCAGGGCCAGGGCTCCATCATTTGAAATCATGTTTTCGTTACAAAGATGGGTTTTGGCTTAATCACCACGCTTGCCAAATGCGGATTGGTGATCACAAACCCGGGCTGTGTTCAGAAAAATCAACACAAAGTTTTGCCCGACCTGAGAATCGAACCCAGGACCTCGAGACCAAGGCCCGGTACTTAAACCACTAGACCATCGAGGCGTTAAAATTTAAGTATTTATTAATTAATAATAATTTTGCTTAGTGCAGAGTCACTAGATATAAGTATATAATGTAAACATGTTTTTCGTCAAATAAATAAATAAATAAATAAACATCTGTAAAAGTAGAGTTATATTGCAATGTTAAACACATTCCTAACAGTAAAAATAAAAATCTTTAATCTTTAATACTACCTATTAATAAACTAATGCTTTGGACTAATTCACCGATTGCATAGTACAAATGTCAATGTTTATCACACAAATATTTGCCTTCGCACCCACAACTTTTGGTTTTGTAGCCAGGGTCTCTGACTATTCGACCAACGGGCCTGTGTATCTATTTATTTTATTTATTTGTTGAGGTTATTTGCGACCTCCCATCTCCGAAATGGTACAGTTGGCAGCCCTGTCGCCCCCCAGTTTTTCTGAGCCATTGTTCTGCGCAAGCCGCGTGTGTTTCCTGCCCGAGGTGCGCCGGCGCAGGAGTCACGCGCTACAACCGATCATGTTGTAGACTTTGGTCGGCATACATTATATGTTTACGATAAATAGGTAGCAGAATTCAAAACCAATGTAGGTGTACGTAATCTAAGGCGAGTCGATATTCTTCTAAGACTACATCTGGAAACCCACACCTACACTTTTGTGGCCAATTTTCATAAGTAAATAAATTAAATAAAGAAATTCCTTGGATTCATGACCCCCCCTCCACCGGATCTGTCCTTAAGTTTGGGGGAGGTTCCTGTATGTTCTGGGGCCAAACCGAACTTGTTTGCGTCTCCCGGACCGGAGGTGCTCGTGGGCAAGGGTCGCTGACTGCTCACAGGTACATCTCAGAGGTCCTAGAAGAGCATGTAGTCCCCTATGCCGGTTTTATCAGCGAGGGGTTTACATTAATGTACGTCAATGCTCGCGCTCACACCGCAGTCATTTTGCGGGACTATCTTAGAGACGTCGGGATCTCTGTCATGCAGTATTAATATTAGTTAAAACGTACAAACACCCTGATCAGTAAAATAAAATGTTTGATACTACTCGTACTCAATAGACATACACCTGTTTTTGGGTTTTGTCCATGTGCCCATGTTTACATCACAAATATGCCATTTAACTATGCCTATCGTTTAGCTAATTCTGTGTTCACTGGACAATATGAGCGGTCGTTTGCATCTAAAGTCATTGTCAACAGGTCATTCACCTCACGCAACATGGCCGCCAATGTAATGACAGCGCGCGAAAGTAGACAATACGAAACTCTTTTTTTCTTTTTGTGGACTATTTTTTATCTATTTTGATTGCTTCCGCGCTATTTGAGGTCACAATTTCTTGTGTTGCATTCCTAAGACGATTGTTACTGTACCTTTGATAAATTGATGAGACTTCAGACTTTTCTGAACTCAAGAATATTGGTTTTGAAAGCAGGCAGTATCTAAATCTGTTTTGTGGTATCTACGACTCTTGCTAATATAGCATGTTACTCTCTTGCTCATTTATTTATTAGCAGTACAAACATTAATCTCTTTCTGATAAAAAATCAAAAAAGACTAAATATTCCAAAATATGACTTGAGTGATACTGATCTATCAACGCACATCCCCAACCACTGGACGGAACGGGCTCAAAGGCATGATGCGGGTAGATGTTATGACTTAGACATCCGCTAAGAAAGGATTTTGATTAATTCTACCCTCAAGGATATAAAATGGGAGATGTAATTTTTGTATGAAACCGAAATACAGGCGGACGACCGCTAGCAATAAAAAACATAACAAAAAAAATCAAACACAAAGTTAAAAGCATGTATTATCTCTACTCATCACCAATACTTTATGCTTTAAAATTTATTAGCAAACCAACAAAATCCACGCACTCCTATTACTAATATATCACCGTAACCTACCAATAATGTTTACATTCTTATCAAATAGGATTAGCATAGATAATTCATTCTAAGACGTGACGCACGTTGCGTGCGCGCAGCTGACCGCTCGCACATCAACATGACACGTGCTTCTGACGTTACGTCACGGTGACAGCTGTCACACGACATAAACTGGGGGCGTTTGGCAGAAAAAAGCGCTAGGAAGCGCTAACGATTAAATAAGCAAAATGGCGGATTGTGTCAGCGCAACTGAAGCACAGACTGAAGTTAGCAAACATGTCCTGGCCGAAAACTGTATAGTTTGTTTGACACAATCCGCCATTTTGCTTATTTAATCGTTAGCGCTTCCTAGCGCTTTTTTCTGCCAAACGCCCCCAATGTTTAATGGTTTGTTTGGTTTGTCTAAACTTAATGAGACGAATGCGGCTTCGGTTGTGATGACTACAAGACGTTTTGGCACGGATTTTGTTGAATGTTTCATTAGAATTTTATTAAGGGACTAGTCTTTCGCCCGCGACTTCGTCCGCGTCCCGTCTCGTCCCGTCGTCCCGTCCCTTAGTTTAGAATTGTTTCTTGCCTAAAACCATCCTTGGACATAAAAGAACAATTTTAAAAGAGAATTGGCCAAATCGGTCGGGTGTTATTGAGTTATGCGCTTACCAACACATTTTGCGATCGATTTTTGTATGTAAGATGGAATGCGTTACCAGCATGGGTGTTTCTCAAATCAAAAATTAAAATCAAAAATATCTTTATTCAAATAGGCATACAAACAAGCACTTTTGAATCGTCAAAACTAATTAAAATAATATAATTTAATACATCTTAATACATATATATGTTGTATATACAATATACTGATATACATATACATATTTAATGTGACTCAACCACTGGTTCCGAATGCTGTTTCTGCCGAGAAGATACCAGCAAGAAACTCGCCATCATTCTGCCATCCTATGACCTTGATTCCTTCAAGAGAAGCATAGACTGATTGATTAGTTCTTTTCGCTTATAAACTGATTGGTTATAAATAGCGTAAGTATCTCTAAATCATTATTCATTTTCATCATCAGTATATCGCTATTACTACAATTCCGTGCGTTTTCGGCCATGGTGGCCGATTACCAAGACATTATTATAGTGCACAAGTGAGTTTGGGCGCACAGGGTACTCCCTCACTCTCATAGTTCGGTTGGACAGCAATCTGACACGACCGTTGAGAGATCAGGCGCAGGACCAACGAAAGTTACTTAACTTTGCAATCGCAGGCCGATCGCGCTAACCGCTGCGCCATCCAGTTCCTCAAATATTACTAAATATATATGTCGCAGCCATCTGGTTAAATCAGCAATTTAGTTAAGCGGCTAGCCGCTTTACTACGTTAAAAGGCTGGCCCGCTCGTAAAATGAATTGGAGAAATAAACATATTTTAAGGGGTTTAAAAAAAACACGATGACCAAGGGGCGGGAGCAGAGCTCTGCATACTTAGGATAATTTTTTGACTGAAGTTTAGCTCTTTACAAGGCGCTGGCGTTTAATTAAGCGGCTAGCCGCTTAATTAGCTGGCTGATTTAACCAGTTGGCTGCGACATACATATATATTATATTTAGCTTGCTATAACTATAATACCTATGTAAAGCCTAGCACTCACACAGCATAGTAACAGCTTGCCAAGTCCACCGTGTACCATTGTGCCGGGTCGACGATCTCTGAACGACAATGACAGCCCGTCATCACACAGCCTCAATGACTGTACAATGTACACGTTTTACTAACATTCAGGAAGTGTGGAAGTGTGTACTCGTATAATCAACTAGCGGCCCCCCAGACCACGACAGACGGATATCTTCATGCACACAAATGTTTGTCCGGTGCGGGGATCGAACCCGCAACTTCTTAACCATTACACCAAGTGGATCTTCAATCATTGCTAGCGTAAACATCTTTGTTAAGTATAATAAGTAACTTATCTGGCAGATAACTTGTTTTTATTGAGCTTTCGATACATGAACAAATACTTATACTCCATCATCATCATCCTAGCGCTTCTCCCGGTTCCATCCTCGGCCCTTGCCTCGGAGCCCAGGGTACTGAATTGACGAAGCTGTTTATTAATGCAGTTTTTTTTGTATGCGGGATTAGGCAGAAATCAGAATGGCTTATCCCAGCAATATAGATGTTAAGCAAAATTTTGCCAAGCAACTATTGCAACAAATGTATTAACGCAGATTTACTGCGGTGCATCCAAGGCCGTGGTTGCATCGCTTGCATTTCTGTGCAACGCTCAACTGGCTCGACGGAGCTCGAATAAGAACAAATAAAGCCTCCTTGGTCCTGCGACCGAGGCCGCCGGTTAACTAGAGAAATGCAGTGAGGAAACTGCTTGTCGAGTATAAGATTGCGTTTCACTAGAGACGTGCCAAGATGCGTTGCGAGAGATATGTGTGATATTTAACTAAAGAATCACTTCCTAAAGTAATAAGTTTCACTCATAAATTAGTCTTTGCAATTTAGCCTGCATTAAGAACTCAAACTCAAATATTCTTTATTTAATTGGGCTTCTTAAAAGCACTTATCAAAACAAAATGTACAATAATAATGACTCTACCACCGATTCGGAAGGCAGTATCTGCCGAGAAGAATCGGCAAGAAATTAGACAGCATTTTTTTTAACGGCCCGTTGGTCTATTGGTTAGAGACCCTAGCTACAAAATCAAGGGTTAGGGGCAAATGTTTGTGTGATGAACATCGGCATTTGTACTCGAGTCATGGATGTTTATAAAAGTATTTAAGTATGTATAGACATACTTCTTCTACATACGACATACGTCTTCCATGCCAGGGAACGGATAGCCGTTCCCTGGCATCCATAGTACAAGCTCCGAGCTTAGTTTGGGGCTAGGCAATTGGTGTGTTAGTCCAATGAATTTATTTATTTATTTTTCCATTTTGCGAAAGCTAGGTAAATGAAAAGATTATAATGGATCGTAACAAACACATCCCTCAAAACGCTTTCTTCCACAATTCTTTATGTACAACTATTGAGTTTAAATACACTTAATGCAAAACAAGCGTAGGTATTAAACACCAATTGCCTAGTTTCAAACTAAACTTTACTCTTGTGATATAGACCAGTATAGCTGCTGCCCATCCCCCGGAATATCTCATACTCAGCTCGTCCCAACACTTCCTCACTGCGTTACCCCGCACTGTGCCGCCTCGCTCGGCAATGAACTCGGCCGAGCATCGACCCGCGACCGGTTTGCCGCGGCTGATAAAAACACGGAGATGCGACCAATGCCAGATCATGCGAGATAGGGGGTTGGGATATTATATAGAAATAAAATGGCGGCCAAAAAACATTAAATAAAATAAAAAAAATATTAAATTATAGTTTGCTATCTCAAATACCCTTGCAGGGCACATTGTAATACCTAATACACCTGACACATTTTAAAATACTTTGTACTAACTATGTTTGTACCCAATGTAGCATGCACGAATAACACTAAAAATCTTGAAAAAAAAACAAATAAAATAAAGTACAATTTTGCATATAATTTTGCATAATACAGGGTGCAATTTTGAAATGGGTTTTGAAGGGCAGGTACATTAACCGTTAAAGTCACATGAAAATCTTAAATGGGCAGGAATCACCAATAAACTTTTTATACAATTTGTACTGAAAATTATTCGAATTCTATTGCAGACATTTTTGGTACCGTCTAGAATGGACTTGAATAGTCTATTTTAACTCAAAAAAAATTGGCCAAGTGCGAGTTGGACTCCCGCACTAAGGATTCCGTACAAATTCTATTTTTGATGTATTAAAAAAACTACTGAATAGATTTCGTTCGAACCAATTTTCGTTGGTAGTTTATATAGTAATGTACATTATATAGTTATTACAGTTTTATCATCCTCTTATTTTAGAAGTTAGAGGGGGGGGGGGACACACTTTTTTCCACTTTGGAAGGGTCTGTCACGCAAAGTATTCACTTTAGAAAAAAGTGATATGTATAACAAACCTTAATATAAGTTTTAAAGACCTATCCATAGATACCCCACACGTATATGTTTAATGAAAAAAAATATTTCGAGTTTCAGTTCTGACTATGGGGACCCCCCACTTTTTTTATTTTTTTTCTATTTTCGTATGAAGACCTTGTTGCGGTTCACAGAATACATCCGCTCACTAAGTTTCAACATTATAGTACTTATAGTTTCGGAAAAAAGTGGCTTTGACAGACTGGCGGACAGACAGACAGACAGACAGACAGACATGACGAATCTATAAGGGTTCCGTTTTTTTGCCATTTTGGCTACGGAACCCTAATTAGCGAATTAGCGCTAGTTTTCGAGAAAATTAACAAAATCGATCGAGTGAAGCTTACAGGACGAACTGAGCAGGTTGGCCAATGCAGGATTACCCAGAATAGCGGCCGCCCGCGACTCCGTCCGCGTCGATTTCGACTTCTTTACAAATCGGTCCAGGAGTTCCTGAGATTAGCGCGTTCAAACAAACAAACAAACTCTTCAGCTTTATACATTAGTATAGATATAGATTTGGTAGGCATTAACATTGAAATTGTAATATCTCAATTTATTACATTTCAACTAAACACCATGTTCATAATGTTTAAAATGTTTACAACATTCATACTGATATTTTATCTAAAACTAAATTATGTGTTGTTCTATTGACTGTAAGAAATAAATCGTGTTAAAGTTATCTATACTAATTTTGTTTGTTTGTTTGTTTGTTTGTTTGAACGCGCTAATCTCAGGAACTACTGGTCCGATTTGAAAAAATATATTTGTGTTGGATAGTCCATTTGACGAGGAAGGCCTTAAGCTATTGGAAATCGAAATCCACGCGGACGGAGACGCGGGCGGCCGCTAGTGTTTACAATATTTCGTATTGATATTTTATTCATTAACTAGCGGCCGCCCGCGACTCCGTCCGCGTGGATTTCGATTTCCAATAGCCTAAAGCCTTCCTCGTCAAATGGACTATCCAACACAAAAAGAATTTTTCAAATCGGACCAGTAGTTCCTGAGATTAGCGCGTTCAAACAAACAAACAAACATACAAACAAACAAACATACAAACAAACTCTTCAGCTTTATATATTAGTATAGATATGTTCAAGTATAGTTCTACTTGCCCGTAAGAAATAAATCGTCAAAGTTATCTAGCATAACTGAAGTAGGTAGGTAGGTACATTCGTTGTAACTAAAAGGATGTTACTGATTCTTGAATACCTAAGTCCAATCGATTATCACTTGCGAAACCATTTTTTCGTATCCATAGCTATGTGAAGCAAGCAACATTATGTATGTACGTTTGTATGTATCGTTCTGCTTCGCTAAATGAGGTTTGATAGACAATTGGCCTGATAACCAGTACATCATCATACATATTAATTTAACTAGTTGACAGCGATGTCTGTGGAACTCGGATCGGACAAAGTTGTGGTTGTTTTGCGACAATTCATTTGGTTTTGAGTATTTTTAGGGTTCCGTAGCAAAAATGGCAAAAAAACGGAACCCTTATAGATTCGTCATGTCTGTCTGTCTGTCTGTCTGTCTGTCTGTCTGTCCGCCAGTCTGTCACAGCCACTTTATTCCGAAACTATAAGTACTATACTGTTGAAACTTTGCAAGGGGATGTATTCTATGAACCGCAACAAGGTTTTCATACGAAAATAGAAAAAAAATAAAAAAAGTGGGGGGTCCCCATAGTCAGAACTGAAACTCGAAATATTTTTTTTCATTGAACATATACGTGTGGGGTATCTATGGATAGGTCTTTAAAACTTATATTAAGGTTTGTTATACATATCACTTTTTTCTAAAGTGAATACTTTGCGTGACAGACCCTTCCAAAGTGGAAAAAAGTGTGTCCCCTCCCCTCTAACTTCCAAAATAAGAGGATGATAAAATTGAAATAATTATATAATGTACATTACCATAAAAATACCAACGAAAATTGGTTCGAACGAAATCTAGTCAGTAGTTTTTTTAATACGTCAAAAATAGAATTTGTACGGAACCCTCAGTGCGGGAGTCCGACTCGCACTTGGCCAATTTTTATTTTAAAATAAACAAAGACGAAATCAACTAATCTCAGGCAAATACCAAGGAGAAATTCGATAATTCCACTAACCGCTTGCCCGGATTGTAAGAGGCTTCATAATACTGGGAAGTCTTTTATTGGAGTAAGTGTCAAAATAATAAATTAATAATAATAAATATTTCACTACATCACATACATTTGATCTGACTCCGTGTTAAGTGGCTTAAGCACTTGTGTTACAGACATCAAAATCAACAGTGGTATTACAAATATACTTAAATAGATACATAATACACCCAGACCAGGACAAACAGACATGTTCAAGTTCATGCACACAAATGTTTATCCTGTGCGGGAATCGAACCCGCGACCACACCAAGCGGTCGTCGAAGAAGACTATCTGTTTAATAGTAGTTTTATTTCATCAGTGATAAAATTCTCACGTATTCTCGCTATCCATAAGCTAATAAGCGTGAAGTTAGAAAGTGCATCTCAACAAATCAGATTTAATCTGAAGCCGCCATTATAGAGACGTTGGCGCGTGAGTGTATGTTGTCGTTAAATATTATTTGTGTCTTTCTTTTCATATTTAACCCTAGCAGCCGCACGCGACTCTGTCCGCGTGGACTTCGTTTTCGGCACACATAGTGCTAAAATATCTTAAAGCCTTGCTTTACAGATGGACTATGCCTCGGACTAACACACCAATTGCTTAGCCCCAAACTAAGCTCGAAGCTTGTACTATGGAAGCTAAGGAACGGATAGACATACTTAAATACTTTTATAAACATCCATGACTCGAGTACAAATGCCGATGTTCATCACACAAACATTTGCCCCTAGCGGGATTCGAACCCGCGACCCTTGGTTTTGTAGCCAGGGTCTCTAGCCACTCAACCAACGGGTCTGTCATCTATCCAAACACTTTAATTTTTCATTTTGATCCAGTACTTTCTGAGATTAGCGCATTCAATCAAACAAACAAACAAACTCTTCAGCTTTATTAACAAACATGCGTTGTCTGCGGTTAAGACCTTTTCACTTTGATCTTCTGTAAGGTGGAGTGGAGGTACTTCTCATACGAGCGAATCAATGATAAAAGCCCATTACTTCGTCAACTGATTTCTGAAGACTTTTCACTAGTAAATTCGACTTCTATTCCTTCGCTAGTTAACTAGGTAACCTGTGGCACAAAATCCTTACTAATAAAATCGGAAAGTGAGTTTATTTGTTTGTTTGTTCCGCTTACACGCCGAAATTACTGAACGGATTGCTTTGAATATGAAGCCGTAAAGTAAGTAGCCCGGATTAAATAATGGGGTTCTTTTTCCCACAAAAAATTGATGTATAAAAACGAAAGTATTGTTTGCAATATAACCCAATTCTACGCGGGCGAACCCGCGGGCGGAAAGCTAGTCTTAAATAAAGCCGCATTTATCATCTTAAACTCCGCAAACAGGTTTTCTTCGGTTCAAGAGGGACAGAGAGCTCAGGATAGCCTCTCTTGACTTAAGTGAAGAGTCCTGAAGATTCCTTGGAACGAGAAAATGTGGGAACGTTAAAGGAATGCATAACGATATATCGTTGGTATGTTAGGAAGATGCTAACAAAAGCAATAATATACCAACATGTTGGAATGTGATGCGATTGCAAAGTTAAGTAACTTTTGCAGAGGCCAGCCATCGGATGGGTGACCGAAAATTTTCATCTCGAGCTCCTCCGTGCTTCCGAAGGCGCGGTAAGCCGTTGTGTCAGATAGCTGTCCCAACGAACTATGAGAGTGAGGGGACAGGGAGTGCACCTGTGCCTGCGCACTCACTTGTGCACTAATATATCCTGCGTACCCTGATCGTAAGATCGGCCGCCATGATCTAAAACGGCCGGAAGGGTACTATTATTAATCAAAAAGTACAATATTAATTAACAAATGAAACCCTACTTTCTTCATTAGTCGTGATCTTAAAACGATATTAAAGTGCAAAATATTATGAACCCATTTGCAGAAGAAACATAAACATTTAGTTTCGTAATAAAATCGCCATATTTTCGTTTTGCCTCCTTTTTCGATTCACCACCGCCACACCTGTCAAACTGATAAAGTACCACTGCTAGAAAGAGCGGGAAAACGATGAAACTTCCGTTTCCGCTCTCGGATAGTTGTAGGAATTATTATGCAGTTTTAATTTGTTCGAGATGAGTAACGGCCGTGAAATAGTTCGCTTATTAAATTGTTATCTACGAAAATGTTTCGGGAGGTTGGAGTGTAGACAGGTTTGTTTAATTAATAGTCGCTAATATTTGGTGTGTAGTTTTGTCTTTATTTGTTCTGTGAGACTAGTGGTTTAGAGACCCTGAACAAAAAAATAAAGTTGCGGCTTCGAATCCCGCGAGGGGTAAACTGACAATAAAGCTAGGAGCTGTAGGTTTGAATCCTGTTAGGGCCAAATGTTTTAAAGTAAACGTCGGCATTTCTACTGGATTTATTTATTATTTATTTATTTTCAAACACAATTAATTTTTTTATGTATAGTTATTCAATATGTTAGGGAGGCAAACGAACAAGCGGGTCACCTGATAGTAAGTGATCACCGCTGCCCATGGAAATCAACAACTGTACAAGGGCCGCAGATGCGTCGCCTGCCTTTTATATCCCATACCCTCCCAAACTGAGTTCTGGCGACCTTACTCACCAGCAGAAACATAGCACAACAGTTACGAAGTGCTATGGACTATGGTCTTCTGTAAGGAGGAGGTCCTCAGCAGCAGCGTAGCGTGCCTTAGCGGGGCCCCGTATAAAAATTTGTTTGGGGTTACCTTAGGAAAGGTAAATATATCTCAATAGAAAAAAATTGCATGAAATTATAATTTGGGAAGTTTTTATTAATTTTTGTTTACCGTATCACTTATACGGGGCCCCCTAGCTTCGGGGGCCCCGTATAAGTGATACGGTAGATACGGCGGTAGCTACGCCCCTGGTCCTCACTATATTAATATGCATTCTCAGTGAGAAAATATTTTCTATATTCCTATATGAACATCTCGTGAGTCAACCAGAATGCTCGCTTATTGATACAAAGCAATTGAGAGCAGTTATACATTTCCTACACCGGTCAGCCCAGGCAGAAACTAGGTTAGGTCTAGCCCAGTTTCTATAAGGTCTAGAGTCTAGAGAAAGCGCTAGGTTATGTCTGGCAAGCTAGGCTATGGCGGGAAATATTAGAAAAATTGTACAAGATAATGTTTTGTAATTGAGTCATAATACGTCATACTTGTGATCAGGTAAAACTTTTTGGGGACTGGTCGGCTGGGACTCATACTATCCATGAATGAAATATTTGTTATTTTTATTAAGCTAGCGGCCGCCCGGGAAGTCCGCATGGATTTCGGTTTTCAAACATAGTTTTATACTATAGTATAAGTACTATACTACTTACTACTTATAGTTTTTTGCCCTCCTCGACAAATGGACACACACTTATCTTAATTTTCAATTCGAATCAGTAGTTCCTGAGATTAGAGCGTTTAAACAAACAAACAAACTCTTCCGCTTCAATATATTAGTAAGTAAGTATAGATTTAACGAGCTTTATATAGTATAGATTTATTAGTAGGTAAAGGTAAACTAAGTAAGAACAGATAAGTAGGTGTAAATAGAAGATTCCTCTAACAAAAGAATTCCACAAAACTGCTGACTTCAAACCCCCTATAATTAAGACATTGTACTAAGAGGTACTTACCCCAAACGGGATTGGTTCCGACCTCAGGTCAAGCCGGGTCAATTAACAAGACCGTGTAATATTGGTACATGAGATAAATGGAGGGGAGGTCGGGTCGCGAGATTGGAAAAGTTAAGCACTTTTAGTAGTGGCGGTGGGTGGATGGGTGACCGTTTTGAGTTGAGGGGCTGGTTGGTACCGATGGTTTTTTTTGGGATGCTAATATAAATATACTAGTTACCGCCCGCGACTCCGTCCGCTTGTATTTCGGTTATACTATAGCCTGAAGCCTTTCTCGTTACATGGACTTCGCTATCACAATTCACAAAGAGAATTAGCGCGTTCAAACAAACAATCATACAAAAAAAAACTCCTCAGCTTTATTTTATTAGTATACATATGCATGCATATAACATTATTGTAATTATTAATTATTGCCTTTTTTTGTTTCAGGTACAAACTTCCTTCTAATGCATATAATTAAAAAAAGTTTTAGTGTGATGACCAACGCTACGGTGACAAGTAAGGTTTACCTAATACTAATTCTACTAGGAAGTATAAGAAATACCAAGAAAAATAATTGAACAATTAATTGAATTGGATAAACTTTTATTTTGTAGGTAAGTACAATTAATGTAAACAAACACAAAATATAAAGCATAACCAAACACTTTTGGTAACGAAACGCATCTAGATCCTATTTTTCCTAGTTGTACAATGTACCTACATACTATATTACAGTCCGCACGAAAGCCTTTTAAAAGAGGTAGAGCTTAGTGGAACTTCCACTCAAATGAGCCGCTCGTCTGGGGAAGTACGTCCAACTTACAGCAGACCACAGTGTAGTAGGACTTCGTAACTGTTGTACTAAGTTTGTGCTGGTGAGTAAGGTCGCCAGAGCCCAGTTGGGGTTGATATGGGGTTTTAAAGGAAGGCAATTAGGCAACGCATCGGCGATACCTCTGGTGTCGCGGGTGTCCATGGGCGGCGGTGATTTCTTACCATCAGGCGAACCTCTACTATATAATAATACCCAAAACCTATACAGTAAAACTTTACCCACTAAAGCTAAAAAATTACTCGTATTCTGAATACGAGTAAGTTCACTTTTTAACCGACTTCAAAAAAGGAGGAGGTTCTCAATTCGTCTGTATGTATAATATTTTTTTTTTTTTTTTTTTTTTATGTATGTTCATCGATATTTTCGTCAATTATGGACGGATTTCAAAAATTTTTTTTTTGTTGTGTAGTGTTCAGTTCTGAGGTGGTCCCATTTTCACCAGACCAGGATCTGATGATGGAATCCAGGAGAAATCGAGGGCATTCACCGAAAATTGTATGCTCGTATGGTGTTTTTGTTTCGTAATCATGTCTTACTCAGGTATATGCTTCAGGTTGTCAAGATTTGATGCTGCTGTCCTGATGATGATGCTACAGTACTCCTTAACGGTTAGGAGTTGGAAGGCAGAACTGCAATTTGGTCGATGGAAACTATTTAGTAGTATGTAGGGCTTACATGTTGCTTGTGAGGTATGCTTGAATCAACATCTGATGCTACTGTGCTGATGATGAAGCTACAGTACTCCTTAACGGTTAGGAGTTGGAAGGCAGAACTGCAATTGGTCGATCGAATGTATGTAGGGCTAACGTGATACTTGTGTATATTACATCCAGACCCACGGCGAGAAATCTCGGCGAAAAGTCTCGCTGGGCCTTCACGCGAGAACAAAAAAATTTTTCCACACTCTCATTCACTCTTAACAACAACTAAGTTCCTATTAATAATTAAGTTCACAACGCTTTTACACAACTAAAAATCATGAAATAAACTGACTTTTTAAAAAAAAATTAAACCGACTTCAAAAAAACCGTAAACACAAAAAATAAACTAAAAATTAAAAAATAATTCCTAATATCTATTACCTCATACTGTAATTTTCCTAAACTATGTTAAAGTAATCTTAAACATACTAACTGAAGTCGGTGCCTGCCCAAAAACAGAAGAGAAGAAGCACCGACTTCAGTTAGTATGTTTAAGATTACTTTAACATAGTTTAGGAAAATTACAGTATGAGGTAATAGATATTAGGAATTATTTTTTAATTTTTAGTTTATTTTTTGTGTTTACGGTTTTTTACCTCTCAGTCGCACAATTACGATCGCCACGACTATTCGTGAGTGAAAAAACTCGTGCAAAAAACACGAGACTAGCCGATTGCGTTGATAGCGGCAAAGATTAAATGTACAGAAGGGAACATTTTGGTATTGTAGCAGTGATGTGCCGGATTTAGATCCGCAGACACGGATTTGAAAACGGATATTCAGTGTCAAAATACGGATACGAAGCCGCTTTACTCGGCTCGTACCAAATATGTATAGAGAGGAATGTCATCGGTGAAGGTGATCGTTAGTATACTACATATAAAGTGGAACCTTAAACCTACACGCTGGGTGGAAAGTCCCAGGCGCCGACTGACATTCCTCTCTGTTCCACGCGATGGACCCAGCACCCGCACGGAGAATCCATGGATAGCTAAGAAGTCCGTCTCACAGATCTTTATTTTCTTATACAGTCTGTATAGGCGCGCATGAGCTAGAAACTATAATTAAAGTCAAAATATTCGGGATCTAAGCTTCAGAGGCGCACTTATGAATCGTCAATTATCAAAGTTACAGAAATATTCTAATCTTCACAGTGATATTTCTATTAAAAATATCACTTTTATTACTGTTATTAGTGCTACAGTACTCTAACACAAAAGTCACTGTAATTCCTTAGGACATCTTAAACCCACTTGGCTTCGGAACAAGTATCGTATGAAGAGTTATTGCTGTTACAAGCGAAATGTCAAGATTTTATTTGATAGTAATACTTTTGTTAAATGGCGGACGGAAAACTGTTGTCCTTTTGTTTTGTTACAATTATGCAATTATGCAAAAGAAAAAAATGACGTTAGATATTTTTTTTTAAGTTTACCTACTATTGTGGAAGACTAGCGACCGCCCGCGACTCCGTCCGCGTGGATTTCAATTATACAATAGCCTTCCTCGTTACATGGACTATTTAACACAAATATTTTGTTTCAATTCCAACCAGTAGTTCCTGAGATTAGCGCGTTCAAACAAACAAACAAACAAACAAACGAACATACAAACAAACAAACTCTTCAGTTTTATTATATTAGTATAGATTAGTATAGATTTATTTTTGAAAACTTTTGAATATCGACTAGAAAGACGAGAAATTGGAGCAGTGCTCAGAAAATTCTCCATCAAGACTGTATACACTCCGCTATGCCAAATATCAAGTAATATAAAGGTGTATTTTTTTTTCTATCTGGGGAAGTATGTTTCGTCTGTACATATGTAGTTCCCAGCCGAGTGGTTCATTCGAATGGATTTTCCACTATGATCACTCTTCAATGAGATATCACTAAATAGTATAAAACTAAGTCTCTTTCGACTGTCCCTATGTAACGCAACGGTTTTTCATGTGGTTTTTTTACCAGATTGAGTGTTTCAATAGGAACGTTAATTTGTAATAATACTTGCATAATAGAGTAGAAAAACACCGATCATTTGAGTTGAACCCGTGCGAAGCCGGGGCGGTCGCTAGTTTCAGTATATTGTCACTTCTGTATAACTGTATTCTTTGGAAACGTATACGAAAAAAGTACGTAATTCTTCACAGTGATTTATTTGCATCTCTTTTCATCTCGTCGTAAAAGACAAAGATAGTGTAATAGCTACAACAAATTTTAGTTCGATAAAAAAGATTCTTCTTACGAGTATTTCTGTCTCGTTCGTTCCGTTTAGTATGAAAGAGATAGAAAACACGTGGTGTCTTGCTTAAAATAGAAGTTTATGATCGATTTTTACGCTTGGCTTTCGAGCGATTTAGAGCTTTATAGCCTTGAATTTAGAGTTTATTTTTGCCCGTGGATTAATCAGGAGCATTGATCTATAAAATCGATCGTGTTTTATGCGCAAGCGCTATGGATCGGCGGATGTTGCGCGTGAAGTGTAGGGTTGTCAGTTCGATTCCGTGTTGAAGTAATTTATGTACATGATGAAAAAATTTACACTATGGCATAGTGCTGGTGCTGTGGAAGGTCCTGGGTTCATATCTCGGATTGGACTAAAAAAATGTGCCAGAGTTTTTCCGTTTACTTTACAACTGATAACTCAGGAACAGTAACTAAGCTCAAAGCTTGTACAATGGAAGTTAGGAAACGGAAATATATACTTAAATACTTTAATAAACATCCATGACTCGAGTACAAATGCCGATGTTCATCACACAAACATTCAGATTCAGATTCAGATTCAGATACTTTATTGCATGCTACATTGTTGTACACATAGTTAATTTACAAGTAGGTACTTAAGATGGTAAATACAATTACAGTGTAGCGCCCTGTAAGGGCATAGCAATATCGGAGGGCTCTAAGTAAATAATAACAAAAGTATTAAAATGGTTGCTACAAAACAAATATCACAACACAGTTATTTTTGAAAATTAAAATCCAGAATTAAATATTTCACATTTAAAAAATTACAATTGTCACATTAAGGCATTGAAACATTTTTCATACCGTTTTATCATTAAAATATTCTTTAATGTCGTAGTAACTTTTATCAATCAGAAAATGACGTAGTTGTTTTAAAAAATATGGTATTGTTTCGGATTCTTTTATTTTGTTTGGTAAATGATTATAAATTTTAATTAACATAGAATGAGGACCGGATGTGAATAATTTCAATTTTGAAAATGGTATTGTAAGAGTATTTACACCTCGGTTATTTCTCTTAATGCTAGTGATTTTTATTGGAGAGTATAAATAAGAATATTTTTTGACAAATTTGCAAGATTCGTAAATATATATACATGTTAGGGTCAATATACAGTTCTTTTTGAAGTAAGGTCTACAGAATTCCAATTGATTAATGTTGTTTAGTATTCGCACGCATTTCTTTTGTAATACAAATATATCCTGAATATCAGTACAGTTACCCCACATGACTATACCGTACGTCAGTCTCGAATGAGCGTACGCATAATAAGCTGAAAGAGCAGTTTCAAAGTTTGTTACTTTTTTAAAATTTAAGAGGGCATAAATGAAAGACGATAGTTTTCTGGAAAGTTTTTGTATATGCGGTTTCCAGTTTAGGTGCGTATCAATTTCAATGCCTAATAAGGTGGCTGAGTTAACGTGTTCTAAAGGTACATTTTTATATTTGTAGTTAATTTGTAGTGATCCTTTTTGGTATGGTTTGAACTGAATAAGTTTAGTTTTCTTTAAATTAAGGGTTAAATTATGACACTCAAGGTATTTAATAATTTTGTCTAAAACTGGGTTAAGTTTGTTTTCTAGATCATTTGTATTTGAACAAGGTAACATAATTGAGATATCGTCGGCAAATAGGATGCAATTATCGATTAGAGTTGTAGTGATACTATTAATGTAGATTAAGAATAGAATGCATCCAAGGACGCTTCCTTGTGGTATTGATCCTTTAATGGGGACTTGATCTGATCTCGTAGTTTGGATTATTCCTGTTTCAAAGTTTGTATTTTCTATTTCAGTGAATTGCGTGCGGTTTTCAAGATAAGATTTAAACCAATCTAATGAATTTCCTCTTATTCCCGATTCAAATAATTTTTGTAGTAGGATATCGTATCTTACCCTATCATAAGCTTTGCTCATATCAAGAAGGAGGCCTACAGCGTACTGTTTTGTATTTATTGTGTCAAGAATTCTTTGTATGAACCTGTAAACTGCTAAAGTGGTCGATCGGTTTTTCCGGAAACCATACTGATTATCGTTTAATATTTTGTATTTTTCTAAAAATGGGTAAATTCTTTTGGCCATGGCAGTTTCAAATATTTTAGCCGACGTAGGGAGTAATGAAATTGGGCGATAGTTGTTTGGGTCTGTTCTTTCTCCGTTCTTGTATATTGGCTTAACTTTGGATATTTTCAGGGCATTGGGAAACACGCCCTCATTAAAAGATTGGTTCAATAAAATTGTGTATGGGGTAGTTAATTCGTTAATACATTTTTTTATTAACTTAGGTGGGATTTCATCGATTCCACAACTATTTTTGCCCTGGCGGGATTCGAACCCGCGACTCTCGGATTTGTGGGTCTCTCTCTTTCCTCTAGAGTCTAGTCTAGTTGTAAAAGTAAATTTTTACTGGTCTTGGTATCTATTTAAATTCATATAATGAACTTCCTCTATTGGTATACTGATCCAAAACTTAAGTGCTTTTAAACTACTTACTACATAAGTACCTATAATTAGACTTTAAGTGATGTTGTCAGATCAGATAATCAAAAAGGGAACATTTAAATAGTGCCCTTTGGCTCAGCCCTACATTGTCGGAACTAAAATGGCTGACAGTTATTTAAGACGGCACATGTAGTGCACGCGGCGGTATTAAGCGACCGGCACACGAGCGACGGGTGGATGGGTGGCCGCGGCTATTGATTGAATATACTTTTTTACCGTCCATTGAGTCAAAGGTCCGTTGGTCTAGTGGTCATTAAAGCTGAACAGAAATCCGGGAGCTGTTGTCAGGTTCGAATCAAGCTTGAGGCAAAAGTTAGTGTGATAAAGATGGGCATTTGTACTCGAAGTAAATTTTTATTAAATATACATATTTATCGTATTTAGTCTTGTTTATATTAAATCGCGAAAGAATAAATTTTTTATTTAAAAGTCGAACGTCTCGATAGTCCAGTAGTTTCAGTACCGTGGTCTCGAGGTCCTGAGTTCGATTCCCGGGTCGGGCAAAATTTGTGTTGATTTTGAACTGTACTCAGCCCGGGATTATGATCGCCTACCCGCATTTGGCAAGCGTGGTGATTAAGCCAAAAAAAACAATCTTTGTCACGAAATCATGATTTCAAATGATGGAGGCCTTTGCCCTGCTGTGGGACATTAATAGGCTGATACTTTGAAGTTTGTTCTCATGTACCCATAATATCTTACAAGCTTAGTCTAAATTACCTACCTAATTGGTGTGTAAGTCCAACGAATTTATTTATTTAATCTTGTTAGTATTTGAATGATTTTCTTCTGTTCAAAAATGTCTTCCAAGTTTCTTTGAAAATCAAACTTCAAAAGAATTTCTGACACAGTTATTTGATTTGCAAATATATTGCGCTATTCATTATGTCTCAAAGATTTAAACTAATATTTTCTAGTTTCGTTATTTAACTAAATGAAATGTCTAATCGTTTTTAATGAGGACAAATATTTAGGATTCCGTTCTAAACACATCACCAGTCTTACATATCAAAATTGAGTTTAATCTATACCACAGCTCTATATTATGTAAAATAATAAAGTTTGATTGTTTGTTCGTTTGAGCGCTCTAACCTGAGGTGGAATTCACTAAGCGCAAATGTCATAATCTCACGGTTGTATTAACGGCGACAGTACAAAATTAGTACTAAATTCCTACTGTCGCCGATGACACAACCGTGAGATTATGACATTTGCGCTTAGTGAATCGCCCCCCTGTTCGAATTGAAAATTATTTATGTGCTGGATAGACCATTTCTCGAGGAAGCTTTAAATCAAACACTATGTGTGCGGAAACCGAAATCCACGCGACCAGAGTCACGGGCAGCCGCTAGTTGTGTAATGAGATACAAAAACGTTGCAATTTTTTTTTATTGTTACTAGCCTTTATTTATTTATTTTTTTTATTTAAGATAGGCTTGCATTTGACCTCGATCACACCTGATGGAAAGTGTAGATGAGGCCTAAGATGGAGCACGCTTGCCTAGTAGATACCTGTTCACTCTAGTCTTGAAGACATCCAAATTATAACGTTCGGAAAACACAGAACACGGCAGAGAATTCCACTCCTTAGCAGTTCGCATTATGAAAGATGAAGCAAAACGCTTTGTGCGAGAAGGAGGAATATTAACAATGAAAGGGTGAAAGCCCTCACCGCGTCTAGTAGTCCGAAGGCGGAAGGGAGCTGGAGGAATAAGGTCATGTAAGACCGACGCACATTCACCAAAATGCAGCCGATAAAACACTGACAAAGACGCCACACGTCTACGATGGACAAGGCTTTGCAAAGCAGTCTCGGTCAGTGTGTCATCGCCAATGAGTCTTTTAGCACGGCGTTCCAGCGAGTCAAGTGCATCTAACTGATAGCGGGCTGAGCCATCCCAGAGGTGACAACAATACTCCATACACGAGCGAATCTGGGCCCGATAAAGGCACAGAAGCTGCTCGGAAGTGAAGTAACGTCTCACCTTATTTAGGATACCCAGCTTTTTGGCAGCAGTCTTAGCAATCGGCCTTCTGCCGCGGTTTCAACCGCGCGTATTTTTTTTTCAAATATCCCCCCCACCCTTCCGCCCACATTTCCGGGATAAAACGTACCATTATTCACCGGGCATAGTGTAGCTAGCCAACAGTGACAGAATTATTCCAATCGGTCCAGTAGTTTTTGAGTTCATTCGTTACATACAAAAATACTCATCTTTTCTCTTTATAATATTAGTGAAGAAGAGTAGATGTAGATAGTGAGACAAATAAAATTGAAATATGTCACTTCGCTCAATCGAGCGAAATGAATAACTCGCGAACACTTGGTCCAACAGAAACCTTCTTAACCATAATACACCAACCTTCGTCAAACATAAAAGCTACTTCTCCAAAGTATCTCACTATAAGAGTGACTGCCCTCAGCTCCACTCAATGTAGAGTGCACTATGCAGTGCACGCGGCTTTGTCTGCCCTCTCGAGCGATCAGGAAGTATCGACTCAACGCGGCTTTTATAAGTAAAGACTTCGGGCGTAGTGGTCCGCGATGGCTGATGTCAAGCAACTTTAGCAAAGGCCGGAAATCGGATGGGTGACCGAAAGTTTTCAACTTGAGCTTCTACGTGTTTCGGAAGGCAAGTGTTGTTGTGATTCTGCGCCTGATCTCTCGACGGTTGTGTCAGATTGCTGTCTCACCGAACTATGAGAGTGAGGGAATAGCGAGTGCACCTGTGTGCCCGCACTCACTGCAGCACTACAATATATCCTGCGTAGGTACGCAGCCAGGTGGCTGATCGTAAGGGGATTTGTGGAATAAGCCGGCTGATTGTACGATTCATCGTCCGAAAGACGGCTAAGACGGTATTAATATATTATTCCTACTTGAGTCGTATTCCTCATTACTGCGGGTCGTGATCATTGTATGAAATGAAACACACCACAACTCTCTTGGCAATTTTGATGGAGTGGTTTGCCATTGCCTTCTCTATTTCACACACTTACTCGTAGTGTGCAGGTTTCCTCACGATGTTTTCCATCACCGTACAGGTATGAAGCAACGCACATAGATTTTTGAAAATCCAGAGGTGCGTGCCTGACCGGATTTGAACCGCCGACTTCATGTGAAGCGGCGCTCTTGCCACTAGGCTACTGAGCTGTGTGAGTCTCACAGAGTATTATTAATAATAATAATACCCTCCGGCCGTATTCGGCCATGGCGGCCGATCTTACGATCAGCCAGGTACGCAGGATATATTTTAGTGCACAAGTGAGTGCGCAAGCACAGGTGCATTCATTCCCTTTTCCTTCACTATCATAATTCGGTGGGACAGCAGTCTGACACGACCGTAGAGAGATCAGGTGCAGGACCAACGGCTTAACGTGTCTTCCGTAGCACGGAGGAGCTCGATATGAAATTTTTCGGTCACCCATCCGATGACTGGCATCTGCGAACGTTGCTTAACTTTAGCAACCGCAGGCCGAGTGCGCTAACCACTGCGCCGTCGAGCTCCTCATGGTGAGCTCAGTATTATTATTGTACAGTGAAATATTCGATTTATCTATTCTTTGTTCTTCCAAAGCATTCCCATTAAGACTAGTCTTCAAAGCACTCGTCTTGAGTGGTCGATATTCGCGATCGCTTCGCCTGGCAGGAACAATGCCCACAAAAGAGCTCTCAGCAGAACACTGTGACCCACTACAGATAAGTAGGCGTTTTTGACTAAACATAGGCTCGAGTCTAGGAGTTGTTGTGCATATCAGGAAAATGGAACATCTAGGCGTGAACAACTACAGTGTGACTGAATATTTTGAATCAAAGCACTAGAAACCGCAAAAATATTGCATGCCCGATATGGGTAACTGTTGATACTTTATATGAATTATTCCATCTTTGCAAATGTACACAGTTTAAGCAATAAAGATTTCTATTTCTATTTAAATTTCGTGTATGCGGCCGGTATGAAACGTTGAGTCACAAGATATATTTTATTTTATTTATTTATTAAACAAATATAAGAATACTAGCGGCCGCCCGCGACTCCGTCCGCGTGGATTTCGATTTCCAATAGCCTAAAGCCTTCCTGATCAAATGGACTATCCAACACAAAAAGAGTTTTTCAAATCGGACCAGGGGGCTTACTGCCAGCCGTTATAGCAGGACGGATTCCAGTGAGTAAAAGGGATGTCGCTTTACATGATGTAAAGCGGCATCTCTCTTACTCACTGAAATCCGTCCTGCTATAACGGCTGGCAGTAAGCCCCCAGTAATTTCTGAGATTAGCGCATTCAAACGAACAAACAAACAAACAAACAAACTCTTCAGCTTTATATGTATATTAGTATAGATTTTATTTATTTATTAAACAAATACAAAAATCTCAGTGCAAAACAGTGTTCCGCAAAACTTTCACAAACAGTTTGACTGCAGAATCGTACAATATGTTTTCTTAAATTAAAATTAATCTAACTAATTAATCTTGTTTAGTTGTTCTGTGTCAATCAAGATACGAATACACTAGGGAACAAATATGTAGATCAACATGTTTCGGAACATGTCGCTGGTCAACAACAATCCTTACTAATATTATAATTCGAAAAGTGAGTTTGTTTGTTTGTTTGTTACGCTTTCACGCCGTAACTACTGAACCGGTTGCTTTGACATATTGCAGACGTAAAGTTAGAAGACCGGATTAAATAATTGGGTACTTTTTATCACGGAAAAAATTATATACCTGAGGGAAAACAAAAGTATTGTATGCAATATTTCCGAATGAGCCACGAGCGGAAAGCTAGTCTTAATTAAATGTGGGTAAGTGATCACAAACCTGGGCTGTGTTCGGAAAAAACGATACAAATTTTGCTCGACCTGGGAATCGAACTCAGGACCTCGAGACCAAGGCCTTAAATCACTAGACCATCGAGGCGTTAATTTAATTAAATTAACCCAAAAATATTGGTATCCAGAGACTTACTTTTGAACATTTATATCCGAAATAACCGAACCGAAGTGCTTTCGGAAGCACTCACAATTGGCTAGGGGCAAGACAAATTCCTGCTTTGATAGTTACATCGTAAATCAGATCTTAACAACGCAAGCTTCTAGCAATTAACGTTGACGAATAAATCATGTTTTAGACTGACGCGTGTGCTAGTTGTTATGTCACATTGATATCATACTAGCGGCCGCCCGCGACTCCGTCTGCGTGGATTTCGATTTCCAATATCCTATGTGTTATTCTGATGTATAAGCTATATTGTGGTAAAGTTTCATTCAAATCCATTCAGTAGTTTTTACGTGAAAGAGTAACAAACATCCATACATCCATACATACAAACTTTCGCCTTTATAATAGTAGTAGGATTAGTCTAGCAAGTTTGTTTGTTTGATGAGTGATCGATGGACAAAGGGGGAATGTAAAGATTTCTTTTAAATGTTATATGGAGGCAAACGAACAAGAGTGTCACCCGATGGTAAGTGATCACCGCTGCCCATGGATATCAACAACCGCACAAGGGTCGCAGATGCGTTGCCTGCCTTTAGGACCCCATACCCTCCCCAACTGAGCTCTGGCGACCTTGTTCACTTGCAGAAACATAGCACAACAGTTACAAAGTGATACTTCACTGTGATCTTCTGTAAGGCGGAGGTACTTCCCCAGACGGGCGGCTCATTCGAGTGGAAGTTCCACTAAGCTCTACCTCTCTAAAATGATAACATCTTCATAATATATTTGGAAGAAAAAAATAGATATCATAATTGTCGCTCTATATTTCTGTTGGTAAGTAAGGTTGAGCGTATGGGGTATTAAAAGCAGGCAGCGCATGGATGATTCTTGTGGACTTGTTCATGATCATGGGCGGCGGTGATTCCTCATCATCAGATGACCGTTTTGCTTATTTGTCTCCATCTTACATAAGAGAACAGTTCATTCAGGAACAATTTCTATTATATCCTTTACTTTTTCAATTTCTGAATTATTGAGAACAATATTCTACTGATTATATCGACAAAGTGTAGTAGTTTGTAAAAATAGCTTGTCCGCGTCGTGGATTTCAGTTTTCGCACGCATAGTCGTATATATTTTTACAATTCAAACCAGTAGTTCCTGGGATCAGCGCGTTCAAACAATCAAACAAACTCTTGAGATTGAGATTGGATGTGTCATCATGTGTGTTCTATCTATGGATATTTACAAGTAAATAAATAAAATAACAAATTTGTCCGAATCTCAAACAGTTAATAACTGCGTGTGCTAATGGTCGCAATCTATTACAGCGGCCATTACGAGCCACGATCAGGTGCGCTATCATTACTGTGCGAGAACTTGTAAGCTTCTGCGCTATTTAAATAAATAATAAATCATAATGAATACATTCCTTGGACGAGCACACCAATTGGGTATTTGACTGCATCTACATCTACACTTCTACATACATCTAATAATAATACCCTCCGGCCGTATTCGGCCATGGCGGCCGATCTTACGATCAGCCAGGTACGCAGGATATATTATAGTGCACAAGTGAGTGTGCAAGCACAGGTGCACTCCCTATTCCCTCACTCACATAATTTGGTGGGACAGCAATCTGACACGACCGTAGAGAGATCAGGCGCAGGACCAACGGCTTAACGTGCCTTCCGAAGCACGGAGGAGCTCGAGATGATTTTTTTCGGTCACCCATCCGATGACTGGCATGTGCGAACGCTGCTTAACTTTAGCAACCGCAGGCCGAGAGCGCTAACCACTGCGCTATCGAGCTACTCTACATCTACACTAATATAATAAAGAGGAAAGATTTGTATTTTTGTATGTAACGAATAAACTCAAAAACCACTGGACCGATTAAAAAATTCTTTCACCTTTGGAAAGCTACATTCACCCTGAGTTACATAGGCTATATTTTATCCCGGTACGGGAAGTAGTTCCCTCAGGACGCGGGTGAAACCGCGTGACGGGCCGCGAGTGAGTTACAAAGTGTCAACTATAAATGCCACTTATTTTTATATACATGTAGAAAGAAGTTAACAGAATAATAATTGTAAGTTTAATTTAAAAACACACACAACTTCTATAGAATCCGTTTACAGTTGTTTCATTTACGACTAGAAGTCTTGTAAATCATTGAAAACATTAAATAGTTCGGTCGTAAAGTCTGGCGACTTCAATTCTCGACGCTACTTTGTAAATAGTAATCTGGCGTTTGATTAAGTACTAGAATATCTAGGAAATCTAGAAATAGGCCGGTTTCCGCGTTCGTTGGACTAAATAGAGTAGTTGAAACGTCTTTTTTGATGCTAGAACCAGAATTTAGCATTCTTAGATACCGCCCGTCGACTCGCTTGGTGTAATGGTCAATAAGTTGACTGTTAGACCAAGAGATCGCGAGTTCGATCCCCGCTCATGACAAATATATGTGTGAATATGTCTGTTTGTCCTGGTCTGGGTGTTATATGTATGTAATTCAGTATTTTGTGTTATCATAACACTGTTGATTCTGATGTTTGTAACACAAGTGCTTGAGCTACTTAACACGGAGTCAGATTAATGTATGTTGTGAAAAATATTGTTTTCAACTGTATTAACCATCTGTGATTTCCAAAGTCAGCAGTAAATTATTTTATAACCTTAATAATTTTCTGTTCCTTTGTGCTTAAACTGATATTACGTTCATAAATATATTAATTTCTTTTGTTTGTTTGTTCATAGTGCATAGACAATCCTTTTGAAAGTAGCAAAGTATGGCGAAGACATCAATCGCATTCAGCCAGACATGTCACTTGTCAAGTAAAAGCGGAACGCACAATAGTTAATTAACCTCCGTTTTAACTGAGGTTTTAACTGTTTCTGTTATTATTTAACGGTGCCGGTTATATGTTGAGTATTTTATTACTTTTTGTTCGACTATTGGTTTTAAATGCGGAACTGTGGTATTGTTTTTTTATTGTCGTCTCCGAAGTTAACCTGATTTCAAAAGGTAATAAAGTGAGCAAAAAGTAACTGAATTCCGAAGTCGGTGGGAGAATCAACCTGTATTTGATTTTCCATTTATATTTTACTAGCGGCCGCCCGCGACTCCGTCCGCGTGGATTTCGATTTCCAATATCCTATGTGTTATTCTGATGTGTAAGCTATATTGTGGTAAAGTTTCATTCAAATCCATTCAGTAGTTTTTACGTGAAAGAGTAACAAACATCCATACATCCATACATCCACACATCCACACATACAAACTTTCGCCTTTATAATAGTAGTAGGATAAGGGTACTAGCAGTCGCCCGCGACTTTGTCGCCGTGGATTTCGGTTTCCGCACCCATAGTGTTTTATGTATTACATATATAGCCTTCCTCGACAAATGGACTATCCAACATAAAATTCTAAGCAGTAGTTTCTCAGATTAGCGCGTTCAAACAAACAAACAAACTCTTCAGCTTTAAGATATTTGTATGAATTTCTGAAGCCTGTATGAATAAAGAATAGTTCAGTGAACATTGCTTGCTAAATCCAAAACTCGGATATTCCAATATTAATTCATTCTATGCAGGTATATTTTGTTTAAAAATATCAGTCTTTTAATGTCCCACTGCAAGGCAAAGGCCTCCATCATTTGAAATCATGTTTTCTAAACAAAGATATATTTTGGCTTAATCACCACGCTTGCCAAATGCGCATACATGATCACCAACCCGGGCTGTTTACAAAAATCCACGACAAATTTTTCCCAACCCGAGAATCGAACTCAGAACGGCCTATCACGGCCCGGTAGGTAAGCGTTTTAATTAAAACTTAATTAAGAATTTAACGTAACAAACGGGCCATCAAAATTCTGGAATATTAACATAAGTTCTTGCAAGCTCCGCTCGTAAATAATAACTTGCATTTACTTATACTGCAGTATTGCAACGTGTGGGGAATACTTGATGCAATTTGAGTAACACTGGGTAAAGGCACCTTGCGCAGCGATGACTCTGCCATCTCGTGCCTCATATTCAAAACTTTTACTCTCAATGTCGGTAATTCTACTGTCAAACCACGGAAAAACACGGTGCCTTATTCTGCCATCTAGTGACTAATATTCGAAACTTTCCCGCTAAATGTCACATTTAACTGTCAAACCACGGACAAAAAATCGGGGTTTTAGCGCCCTCTATAGTTTCTGCACGGTGTCTATAGAGGTAGAGCTTATTGGAAATTCCAAATGAGCCGCTCGTCTGGGGAAGTACCTCCTCCTTACAGCAGACCACAGTGAAGTAGCACTTCGTAACTGTTGTTCTATGTTTGTGCTGGTGAGTAAGGTCGCCAGAGCTCAGTTGGGGAGGGTAAAGAGAAAAAAGGAAAAAGAGGGGTCTTAAAGGCACGCAACACATCTGTAATCCTTGTGCGGTTGTCGATGTCCATGGGTAGCGGTGATCACATACCATCAGGTGATACTCTTGTTCGTTTGTCTTGCAATAAAATTTTGGATTTTAGTTCTAACTATGTGGAAACACAATTTATTTTTTCTATTTTCGTGTTTTTAAAATCTTAATGCGGTTTACAGAACACCTCTATTTACCAAGTTTCAACAGTTGTTTCGAAGAATAGTCGCGAACAGACAGACAGACAGACTTAAGGGTCTTATATAAAGGTTCCAATTTTTGCCATTTGGCTACGGACCCTAAAAATGGTATAACATTTTAGACTTTTGCGTTGCATTATATAACACAAATATTATTAAACGGGACTAAACGCGATATTAATACGATATCTAAAAAAGGTTTTATGTATGTTAAGATGTTTTTTAATGCGTATATAAATATTCACACTTAAAAAAACTGTCACATGAATATTTGACTAAGGTTATTAACCTTTCCTACTGCTAATGCCTTTGCACCAATGCCCCAAAGTGCAATTTGCATCGGCCGAGTATTTCTCACTTCACGTACGTAATATTAATATCAGTGCATGGAACACTGCAGTGGGATGCAAGTGCAAGATGCAATTTACGATATGCACCCGGCCTTATTTGTAATTTCGAAGAAGTTGGCGCTTTAGAATGAGTAGAGACTTGCCCCGGCTTCGCATGGGTGCAGCTAAAATTATGGGAGTTTCTCTACTACTAATATTATGCATATATTATACACATGAACATTCCACTTGATTCAATTACGATCAGTCAGGTACGCAGGACACAAGTGCACACATAATAGTGCACAAGTGAGTGCACAAGCACAGGTGCACTCCCTATTCACTCTTACAGTTCGGTGGGACAGCAATCTGACTCGACCGTTGATAGATCAGGCGCAGGACCAACGGCTTAACGTGCCTTCTGAAGCCCAGAGGAGCTCGAGATGAATGTTTTCGGTCACCCATCCGATGACTGGCCTCTGCGGCCTCAGCGAAAGATGCTTAACTTTGCAATCGCTGGCAGAGTGTTAACCACTGCTTCATCGAGCTCCTTAAATCAAGTGTTTTTTTTATATTAGCTCAGTATACAGGCTCCACTCTGCCTGATGGTAAGCAAAAGAGGAGCCCTAATTGCCATGACAACGGTTGCGGTACCAAAGCGGTTTCCTACCCGCTGGCATCGCCATAGCAACCCGCGAAATACTACTTCACGCTTCTCTTGAAGGAAACAAGGTTATAGGATGGCTAAAATGAATTGCCAAACTTCTGGGTTCGCGATGGAATAGTGGTCACGGTAAATCAATACATAGTATAAAACAAAGTCGCTTTCGCTGTATGTCCGTATGTATGCTTAGATCTTTAAAACTACGCAACGGATTTTGACGCGGTTTTTTTTTAATAGATAGAGTGATTCTTAAGGAAGGTTTGTATGTATAATACATGTAAGTAAGTACCACGGGCAAAGCCGGGGCGGGCAGCTAGTAAATAATAAATAAACAAATATTACACAACATCACATACATAGATCTAACCCCACGGAACTAAAAACTGTTTTTTCTGTACCGTGTCTGACCCCGTGTTAAGTAGCTTAAGCACTTGTGTTACAAACATCAGAATCAACAGTGGTATTACAAGTATACTTAAATAGATACATATAACACCCAGACTAGGACAAACTGACATGTTCATGCACACAAATGTTTGTCCTGTGCGGGGATCGAACCCGCGACCTCTTGCGTAATAGGCAACATCTTGACCATTACACCAAGCGGCTCGTCGTATATGGATATATGGGTCATATGGATGATGAAGTGTAGTAGGATGTTATAACAAATATAATATTGTGTAACAAATCCTTGTTTTATCAGTGTGCATTTCAATTTTCTAGTTGCTTTACGTTGGCAGAACGAATCGGTTTGATAAGCTGTAACGACTATTGCGAATTGCTTCAAGACGTCGGTTTTTATTACTGTTTCACTGTGAAAATGCGTGAAACAAGCGCGGTTACTACACATTTTTACTACTAGAGATATGGGTTTACAAGATTAATATTAGATTTTATTTATTAATCGAGTTAAACTCCTAAATCCGTTCCCTAGCATCCATAGTACAAGTTTGTCCAACGAATTTTAGATTTACGCACACATACATAGGTATATACTATATTAGCCTTTATAGGCTTCAGTTAGCCTTCCTCGTCAAATGGACTATCCTACCAACACATAAATATTTTTTTAAAACCGGACCAGTAGTGCCAAACAAACTCTTCAGCTTTATTATATTAGTATAGATATACATAGAATAAAGTTTTTTTTTAGATTTTCAGTCCGACACAAGACCCCTAGACCTAGCTTCTTTAAAGTGTGACCCACCTACAATTTAATTATAATTAATGCATTCAAGTACATACATCAAAATTATCATTGTAAGGACGTCCCAATACAAAACGGTGCCTTCCCTGCCTGGCCCAGGAACTGAATAGACATACCTCGCGCTCGCATGATAAATGACCCACTTAATACATTCCCCGCGGACCCATGGACGGTATTTATTACCACAAACAAATGAAATGCGAGTGTCTCTTGTCTGGGTTTCCACTGTGTAGGGAGAATCCAGTGAGACCTTTCGTCTTCCTAGCGTTTATCCCTTTTCTATGCGGGGTCCGCTTTGACCATGATCCAAGTATTTGGCGAGTCTGGTTATTACAGTGAAGCGACTGCCACCAGACCTTCGTAACCCATAGAGGGGTACCAGACAGATTGGATCATGGTTACACATTCAGATCTAACTGAACTAAAGTCAGAAACTATCTGAATGTGCAGGTTTCCTCACGGCGTTTTAGTAAGACGAGTAGCGATGTCAGACGCACGGGAAACGACGAATGACGGCGATGTAGCCAAGACAATAAGGAATAAACCCAGAAAACTACTCCAACTCTTTCATTTTTGCTCCTCGATTCCACATAATCATACTCATACTCATACCTTTATTTGTTTGGATGTTTGTCCGTCAATCGCACTGAAACTACTGAACTGATTTTGATGAAATTTGGTATACCTTTAGTTTGAGGGTATCAGAAGAAAACTTCTCAAACTAGTTATACTTATATAAGTTGAACATCCCCTTCAAAAGTCTTTATTAGCCAAGTTACTACTTACATACTGAACCTCAATCCACTGTGACCCAATACTGACTTATTGTGCTCAGTATACTTCCGCCCCTGTCTGACACCGTACGTGTGAAAGGGACAACCTGACAATATTTGCTCCAGAAAATGCATTGTGATTCACCCCAGTGGCGATAAATAGGCTTTTGTGGATGTGCACTCGCGGTGAGGAAAGCGAGTTTGAAACTTATTAGTCAACTTCCAGACTAAATTAAATTTGTTGTATTTTTTTGTTGTTGACTATACATCAATGTCAGATTTTTATGATAGACTAGCGGCCGCCCTCGGCTCCGTCCCCGTGATTTCTGGTTTACGCACTCGTAGTTATATACTATAGCATAAAGCCTTTCTCGTCAAATGGTCCTCTTTAGCGTTTGAGTTTAGAACGTTTAATCAAACAAACAAACAAACAAACATACAAAAAACTAACTCTTCAGCTTTATCATGTTTTTGTTGGCGAGTAAGGTCTTTGGGGCTCAGTTGTTGTGTCAGTATTTGCAGAACAAAAAGGGTCTGCCTTTCATAATTAAATACAAATAATCGTTTAGAAAAAGCGTGATAAACACAAATCTTCATTACAATATGACTATTTGTTTATGGTGGAAATTACGAGTAGGTATATCTCTGAATTAATATTTCCAGAAGGACTTTATGTATACATTAATTAATAATACCATCCGTTTCGTTTTAAACTATACTTAGCCAGGATATAATATAGTGCAGCAAAGAGTGCGCAAGCACAGGTGCAATCCTTATTCCCTCACTCTCAAAGTTTGGTGACAGCAATCTGACACGACCGTCGAGAGATAAAGCGCAGGACCGACTCGAGATTAAAAAATTTCGGTCACCCATCCGATGACCGGATCTACAAAAGTTGCTTTACCTTAGCAACCGCAGACGATGCAAACCACTGCGCTACCGAGTCCTCCGTAACCATTAATTATACGACAAAACAAAGGCCTAAGCGGGATTCGAACCCCAAATATTCCCATTATGGCGTTATTCAGAAGACCTATTGTCTTTTGGGCATTAATTCATTTACAGACTGCAGAAATGATGCATGGGGAGGCGTGGTCGTTGGAAGAGAATTTGAAATATTCATTCTACGGTACGGTTGGTGTGAAAGCCTCGATGGTGTAATGGTTTAAGTCCCGGATCTGGAGGTCCTAAGTTCGATTGCTAGGTCGGGCAAAATTTGTGTCGGTTTTTCTGAACACAGCCCGGGTTCGTGATCACTATTCGCATTTGCATTTGCATTTGGCAAACGTGGTGAAGATAATATCCATATTTGTTTAGAAAACATAATTTCCAATGATGGAGGCCTTTGCCCTGTAGTGGGACATTAATAGGCTGACTTAACAATTTGCTTTGTCATTTAAAATGAAACCTCGAAACCTCGCTTACTTAAAAAAAATATTATAATGAGGAAGAATCATTAAAACCCTTTTTTCAATATTTAAAAACTATTTAGTAATTATTTAGTGCTGACCTAAAGATAAAGGTATTCTAACCTTTACCTATGTTTGTGTGATGAACATCGGCATTTTGCACTCGAGTCATGGATGTTTATAAATGTATTCAAGTATTTCTATCCGTTCCCTAGCAACCATAGTGCAAGCTTCGAGCTTAGTTTGGGGCTAGGCAATTGGTGTGTTAGTCCAATGAATTTAAAAGTCCAATGAATTTAACTTTATTTCTTCCCCTGGGTGTCGTACAAATAGACTAAAAAACATTCCTGAACACTAAAATTTACTTCACACAGAAGAAATCCAGAACCAAATCACTACATCAAAGTGATAACAACACTCTCAAAGCTCATCCAAAGAATTCCTCCATAAAACACCCTATTCGCATGCAAATTTAATATAACCCGAACAATTTTAGGAGACACCTCTCCCAATAGCGTTTGTTAGATTTACGATGTCACTGGATTAGGTTGGGTATTCACAATGGCGGTTGAAATATTGTAACGTGAAGAATTTCATTTAATTCCGTAAATTGGAGGGACTTTTGTAATTGAATTGTATGTGGAAGACGCTTTTATGTGATGATTTAGTGATTATAAATTGTTTGGTAAATGTGGTGATAGATTCACTTAACGATTTTGTTACGAAGGTTATTTTATGTTTCAAATAAATTCCTTGCCACACCAAATGCCTAGCCCTAAAATAAGCTCGAAGCTTGTTATCTGGATGCTAGGGGCCGGATAGACATAATCAAATATTTTTATAAACATCCATAACTCGAGGACAAATGTCGATGTTCATCACAAACATTTGCTCCTAGCGGGATTCAAACCCGCGAACTTTGGTTTCGTAGCCAGGGTCTCTGACCACTAGACCAACGGGCTTGGCGATTTATTTGCCTAGAAAAGTACCTAGTTCCCTGTTTTTTCCGCGGGTGTCGTAAGAAGCGAGTTTCAATAATGTAAACATTTTCCTATTGTGACTTTTGAAATAATGACAGAGAGACATACTTACTTAATTTTTGACACTCCGATTATACTACCTAAGATGAGATTGGTTGACCAAGTATGAGTATCGAAAAACCCGCCGAGGACAGAGTATCTACCGAGTACTTGGACCATCTCTACTACTTTTTTTAAGTATTTCATAGCATCACATACATTGATCTGACTCCGTTTTTAGTAGCTTAAGCACTTGTGTTTCAGACATCAAAATCAACAGTGGTGTTACAAATACATATGTATACTTAAATAGATACATATGACACCCAGACCAGGACAAACAGACATGTTCATGCACACAAATGTTTGTCCTAAGCGGGAATCGAACCCGCGACCTCTTATATAATAGGCAACATCTTGACCATTACACCAAGCGGGTCGTCAGAAGCGCACTACCTAGACTAGGGCCCGTAGCGAAGATGCCACTTTGACGAATTCGCCATACGCTTTCGTCGCGACTTACGAGTATACTAGCGGGCGCCTGCGACTTCGTCCGCGTGGATTTCGGTTTCATACAAAATTTAATCCCCTATTTTACCCCCTTGGGGGTTGGAATTTATAAATATCATTTCTTACGCGATGCCTACGTTATAGTAGCTTTATGCATGCAAAGTCTCAACCCAATCGGTTTAAAAATGATAAAGTTTTATACTAACGTTCATCCCCTATTTTACCCCCTTGGGGGTTGAAATTTATCAATATTATTGCTGAAGCGATGCTAACGTTATAGAAGCTTTATGCATGCAAAGTCTCAGTCTGATCGGTTTGAAAATGACAAAGTTTCATACTAACGTTCATCCCCTATTTTACCCCCTTAGGGGTTGAATTGTCCAAAATCCTTTCTTAGTGGATGTCTACGTCATAACATCTACCTGCATGCCAAATTTCAGCCCGATCCGTTTAGTGGTTTGGGCTGTTCGTTGATAGATCACTATGTCAGTCAGTCAGTCACCTTTGAGTTTTATAGTTACGACGAGTAGAGTATACGACGAGTATATTGCCATCCCGCAAACGAACTATTGATGGAGGCGGGATGGAGATATAAGTCGCTACGAAAGCGTATGGCTAATTCGTCAAAGTGGTATCTTGACTAGCCTACTAGGACTCACTATGTAGTATCAAACCAGGCTAGACACATGTCTGTCTAGTATATGAACTCGGTAAAATCCACCTAAAACCATCCCAATCCACTGACTCGCGTATCACAAATTCGTTCGAACCAGCGAGCGCGTATCTGTTCTCAGTTCACTGCCGGCTTTGCGCGTCCGGTGTCATTTCCTACTGATATCGACGCGGCAATGTACTACAGACTGAATGATTATCCACGAGTGAAGTTGTGTCGAATAGTGTTTGTAAGTAGAGGTTATTGGGTGAATTTAGTATTTTAGAGTAATTAGTAATTTAGAGATTTAATAAAAAAAAAATATAATAAACATTCACTCGAATTAGCTAGTAGCTACACGTAGTATGTATAAACAATAAATAAATTAGTAGAACTTGCATACCATTTTCTTCTTCTGTCACGCACAAAACACTTTTATCAGGACCCCGGATTTGAGATCAAGCTAACCATAACCATCTTCCTAGCGTCTATCCCGATTTTGTGCAGGGACCGCTTTGAACATGATCCAGGATTTGGCAAGTCTGGTTATTACAGTTAAGCGACTGCCATCAGACCTTCGTAACTCTTAGACGGGAACCAGACAGATTGAATCATGGTTACACATTCAGATCCAACATAACTAAAGTCAGAAACTATCTGAATGTGCAGGTTTCCTCACGGTGTTTTCGCTCACCGCCGAGCTAACGGCACAAATCCACACATAGATTTTCTCAAGAATCCGGAGTTTTTGGCCCCGGATTCGAACATCTCACGTACCTACGTGAGGCGCGTTCCTTACCACTAGGCCACCATCGCTACTTTACACCAAAACACGTGTCAGACTATATTCCGCAACCCTGTTTTCCCTGCTTCTGCGACGTCACTGATGGCCTGATTAGATTTGATCTGCGTTAGACAGTAATTAGTGCTATATATAATCTGTGCGTCGCACAACAGCTGTCCCTCTCGTCTTGTGGATTAATATATGGAAACACTCGTATGATAAACGTTAAAGATATATTAATATTAATATACTTATAATACTAATATACCAATATCGATACAATATACTTTTTCATTATTTGGATGTTTCACGCTGAAACTACTGAATTGATTTTGATGAAATTTGGAATACAGACAGGGTATGGGCTGACTTGGGTGATAGGGTACTTTTATCCCGGTTAATTGTTCCCACGCGACCGAAGTCGCGGGCGCCCGCTTGTTATATAATAAAGCTGAAGAATTTGTCTGTTTACCAATGTTGATTCTGAATCTGCAATACTGAAAGTAAAAAAACAAAAGAGGTCTCTAGCAGGACACAAGCCCTCGACTCTCGGTTTTTGTGGTAAGAGACAACCAGACCAAAACGGACCAGTCCATAAAATTTTACTTTGATATTTATATTTAGTGAATATTATAATTAATATTTAATAGTTAGAATAATTACAAGAGCTGTGTCTAGCTCCGCGGTAACTTAAGGTCTGGATGACTCCGCAAAAAAATGCGAAAATAGAACATAATAGACAAATTTTGAAATTTGAAAGGTAGTTAATAAGCGGGACAGTGGGCGCGCTGGTTAGATCTTTCCAGCCATCATGGAGGCCTGAACATCCATGAAGGCTGGAAGGAATGGCACCGTTACAGACCTAGAGACCAGTCAATTAATTTTTACTTTATCGATACGATGGTATTCCAATGGTCTGTTTTCGTTCTAATTCACTAATCGGTGTGATCACTCATCTGTGGGGCACAGCTGGTCGTCGCATCGCGAAACGTAAAAATAAACTTGGACTGATCGCGTTTAGATTGGTAACTCATTTATTTTGAATATGTCAGCGGTTTGATCTATGCATTGAGGTATTACCACTACTAGACAATGTAGTACCTACCTATATGTAAAAATTTTTTTACATAAAAATGACAGAAATCGCAACAAACTTCTTCCATACATTCTGTACCTACTGAAAATTCCTAAAAAAAAACTGTTCAAAATGTATGGGAAACGTTTTTGACGATGTCTGACATTTCTAGTAAGTACTCAAACGTCAAATGGAGTCATTTGGCCCTTAGGTACATCGATTGGCATGAAGAAAAATTGACCGTTCAGAGTTTTGATGACTTACTAACTTTTTTCCAAAGTCTATGAATGCAGTTCAAAATATCTCAAAAAGTTATGGATGGGTGCCTAACAACCTTTTCTTGAAACTTTAAGGCTTAATTTAAGTACCTGCCCTTCAAAACCTATTTCAAAATTCCACCCTGAATGTAAGGATTTATTAAACTATCTACCAATTTTAATTTTGATTAATAAACATAAATTATGAATAACAAGAATAAAAAAAACATGGCGACTTCCTCCCACAATCAAAAATACCGCCAGTATCAACGACATATTTAAAAACTAATTAATAATAACTATAAACTCCTCCGTCAATGTTTACGCGTCGGATGCGCGTACGCAGATTATATTTATACGTCCCACGTTGCGCAAGAGATCGCAGATTTATACCGAGCGGCCGCTATTTGTCTTCTCATCGCATTTAATGGAGATCTCTTCGGCAAAGTGAGCTGGTTTCTTAATTATTATTTGAGATTAGGTCAATGTCACAATCCCTACTAATATTATAAATGCGAAAGTAACTCTGTCTCTCTGTCTGTCTGATTTTGATGGAATTCGGCACAGACAATCTTAAGACTCTGAGAAAGAACATAAGCTTCCTTTTATGAAAAAACGCATTTAAAATCCACCCGGACGAAGTCGCGGGCGGCCGCTAATATTTTATATAAATAAAATAAATCACTTCAAAGTTTATACTACATTCCTAACAAAAATCAAAGACTTCTGTCCGTATTTCTTCTGTCCGTACCTATTGATGCTATTTGTTTGTGATATGTTTACAAAGATGGGTTTTGGCAATCACCACGTTCGCCAAATCTAACCAACCTGTAATTGGTGCTCACAATCCTGTGCTGTGTTCGGAAAATCCGACAATTATTTTTGGGAATCGAACCAAGGACCCCGCGAACGCGCTCCGGTAATTAAACCACTAGGCCATCTCGGAGACCAACATATCAAACTAAAGGAAATGGCGCGAAATGTTTGACATTAAACGTCAAGAGAAAATGGCGGGAAATGCGAATAGATGACAGTTAGCATCGTACAAAGGAAATTGAATGTAAATAAACGTCTTTGCTTGACAGACGGATTTGTTTCATAGGATTTTTTTGCGGGATTGTACGTATAATTTATATTTCTTTCAATAAAACACTTGTTATAAAGTTTCTCTTTATCTTAGAACTAGCGGCCGCCCGCGACTCCGTCCGCGTGGATTTCGATTTCCAATAGCCTAAAGCCTTCCTCGTCAAATGGACTATCCAACACAAAAATATTTTTTCAAATCGGGCAGTAGTTTCTGAGATTAGCGCGTTCAAACAAACAAACAAACAAACAAACATACAAACAAACCCTTCAGCTTTATATATTAGTATAGATATAGATATAGATTTAGTTGTAAGACTAATTTATTTGAGAGCAATTCTCAATAACTTGAAGATCAGTAGATATTTCATAAACATCTGATAATTATAAACATTAACACCATTTTAATAAAATGTTTCGTTTTGTTACAGGTACTGTGATGCTCAGAGCTGAATTATCATCGTTTTATTATTTATTTACAGTAAGTAAAAAGTCCGTGTCAATACGCTAGTTCGCCCTTAAAATATTTGCAGTATATTTTGTTCTACCTTATAAATGCTACTATGTATCTGCTTCAGTTTTTCCGAGTCAGATCAATGGACATTTATTTAATCTTCAAAACCAGTACATCATAGCTTCAGACCTTACTTCAATCATCTATCAGAATCATACGCGTCTAAATCAAAGCGAGGCCGGTTATTAATAACGCGACGTCCAGGGTTCGACTCCCGACGTCTTGGCAGATGCACAGAATTTGATACTTGGTGTAATTATAATGCTTCCGCAGTTCCCGTGTTGCTTGATTAATTTGGGAGTGAGTGGAAAGTTTACTCGATTTTGCCGGTTTTATATGAACTTTTTTTTATTAAATGTTAAATGAGTTTTCTCTTCGTCCTTATCTGTCCAAGACAGAACAGAACTTATGCTAAAATCACAATCTTATTTCTTAATAATATTATAAATGTGAAAGTTTGTTTGTTTAGATGTTTTGCCGTCAATCACGCTGAAACTACTGAACAAGAATTGACGAAAATTAGTCTACAGGCAGGGTATGGGCTGTCTTAGGATTTTTTTTATCAAACTTTTTATAAAACAGGAATATTGATAAGTTAATAAATATAGTCCTTGGACTAATACACCAATTGCCTAGCCCCAAACTAAGCAAGAAGCTTTTTCTCGTACTATGGATTCTAGGAAGTGGATATACATACTTACTCGTACTTTTGAAATGTCCATTACTCAAGTGTCCATTACAAACACCGATTCATCACACATACATTTGCCCCTGGCGGGATTCGAACCAGCAATCCTTGGTTATGTGGCCAGGGTCACAAACCACTAGGCCAGCGGCCATGAATAATTTACAACAGCTACGCAATTCGGAACGGTTTCTAATAAATCCATGGAAAATAATCGGATTTTCATCAAGAAATATTCTAAAGTCATAATGTTTAAGTTGTTAATACCTAGCCAAAATTAATTATTAGTTATTTCAACAATTAGTTTACCTGTCAAAATGACGTCTATAAACTCTAATGTCGCTGTCAAATTGACAATTAAAACAGGCGGGAAATTCGTATTAACTTTTTAATAAAGCGCCCCGGACTATCTAGTCTTCAATTACTTTCCCGCCCTCGAGTTCTTTATTCAAACTTCACGCGAATGTACAATGTATGTACATGTACGTACATTATGTGTGTCTGGTGAATGTACGGGGTGGATTGAAAGTATTTTCTAATTAGAGCGTTGCTATGGGTTTAATTATTGGACTTATAGAGAAATGTGTACATTATGTTTTGTGAAATATAATCTTGTATTGAAAGTTTAACGGTGTTATGGTTGAGAAATTGATTCTTATACTAAGAGGTCGCGAGTTCGATCCCTGCACTGTGCAAAGATGATGTGCATTTTTTGAACATAGTGAGTGAGGCAAACGAACAAGAAGGTGACCTGGTGGGAAGTGATCACAGCTGCAAAAACCGCACAAGGGTTGCAGATGCGATACCTGCCTTTAAAACCCCATACCCACCCCAACTGAGCTCTGGCAACCTGACTCACCAGCAAAAACATAGGACCACAATTACAAAGTTACTATTTCACTGTTCGTTGGTCTTGCTAAAACTCGAAAACGGCTAAACCCATTTGACTAATTTTAAACAAAACATTTAACAAAATATTACAAACTATAGTTAATCTTATGATAGTTAATGAAACAAACTTACTTTTCACCTCACCACTCGACCTGTCATTCTGACAAGTCTAACAAACATGGCTCCCGTGTAATAAAGATGGCGGCTGTCACCTGCCGCGCAAATTAAAAGGTTTCAATTCGAGCCGATTCTCATTACGAGGGGCAATTCTGTTGTCTCCCTTTGCCTCGTAACTCGATCGTAACTTGCTTCCTTAGATATGTGAGTGGAGTCTTAGTGTCTACTGTTAATAAGTAAGGGTGTGATAGCTTTAGGTATTTCTAAGTAGCACACATTGAGGTATTTCTTAATTGAGGTATTATACTACTACGTATAGAGTGGATATCGCGAACAAAAGTTATGCGTCAACTTGGAGGGAAGGGGGCGGTTAATTTAGTAACCTTTTTGACTTTTTATCTATAAAACTAGCGGCCGCCCCCGACTCCGTCCGCGTGGATTTCAATTTCCAATAGCCTAAAGCCTTCCTCGTCAAATGGACTATCCAACACAAAACTAAATTTTCAAATAGTACCTTAGTTCCTGAGATTATCGCGTTTAAACAAACAAACAAACTGTTCAGCTTTATTATATTAAGTATAGTATATAGATTATGCTATTATTAATGAATAAGTAATCTCCTTAATATCCCCGACTTTCCCCATCCATGTTTTAGATCTAACTCAACAACTTTTCTCCCGCGTATTGACAGATTAAAATTCCGCATCACCCTTAGGCGAATATTGACAGTTCACTTCCACCACCTCTATATTTGAATCTTTTTGCTGACGTAGACAAAACTCGATGGTCCTCATCGCCACCTGAGGTGAGCTCAGCGGAAGCCCACTGTAGCCCATTGACGCCCATTGTCGCCCATTGTAGCCTACTCGGGGAAGTGAAGAATGAATGTTGATGTTTGAAGGGTTCCGTAGCCAAGGGCAGAAACGGAACCCTTTTAGATTCGTCGTCAAGTTTGTCTGTTTGTCTGCCAGTATGTCATAGCCACGTTATTTTTCGAAACTATAAGAACTAAGTATAACAACTGTTGAAGATTTTCGCCTGAAATCGAAAAGAAAAAAGTTAGGGGTAGTTAAAACTCTTTTTGTTTCATCAAACCAAAACGATGTCTTGAATAGTTCTTCAAAAATGACATTGAGGTTTTTAAAACTGTTTTTTCTTAAGTATTGTAGTTTGTCTTAAATAATGTAATGTTAAGCTTAAAGAAATTTATAACCTACATTACCATACAAACTTCCTCCGAAAATCTGTTTGAACGAGATCTAGTACTAGTAAGTAGTTTTTTAACACGTCATAAAGTCAAAGTCAAAGCGTTTATTTTGCAAGTTGATTTACACTGATATTATTTTGCACCTACAAGCACATAAATAAAATTTGTACGGAACCCTCGTTGCCCTAATCCGACTCGCACTTCACCGGTTTTTATGTTTAAACTAAACTCGATCGTGCTTTATCTCACGTCATTGTAGATTTGAGAGTTCCGCTCAGTCGAGTATGTCTGTTGTGCGAATATTGAAGGAGGGTTAAGATTAGCCATCTGAAGTGGCTGTCGAAAGTGTTTTATTAATATTCACGCGGATTTTGTAGGTGTATGCTAAATTGAGCGACGGCTTTAGGTGCGTTTAAAAAGGTTTTTGTTTGAGAGAAATTACAGGGCAAATAAGTAAGTATTAGTGATGTGTCGGGTCGTTGAAAATGTGAACCATCACTAGTAAGTGTATAGTCTAGTTATAATTTGTTTGTGCAAGAATCTGAGAAGACAGGGCAATGTTAAAAAGTTACTTCTTTGTTATTATGAAGAATATTAACAAATTTTTAATAAAAAATAGTATGCGCTGGCTTGGCGTGATTGATTGAAATGAATTAGTTCATGCATTTTTCATCTTTACTAATATTATAAATCGGAAAGTGAGTTTGTTTGTTTATTTGTTTGTTCCGCTTTCACGCCGTAACTGTTGAACCGATTGCTTTGAAGTTTTGCAGACGTCAAGTTAGAAGTCCGGATGAAATAATGGGGTACGAGCTAGAAAATCTCGGAAAAATTATATTCCCGAGGGAAAACAAAAATATTGTTTACAATATAACCTAGTATGAAATAAATCTTTTGTTCTTAGGCTGCTACAGTAACATTCTGAAAGTGTAAAAAGTACACCATTTTGAAACCCAATATCCAATCTTCGGCTTACATTATTTGAAATAAAAAAAAATACACGACATCCGTTACAAGGATCCGTCACCTCGATCCGAACTTATAAGGATTCCGGATTATCGCATAAGGCTTCTTAACACCCTTATTTACTGAAGCATAAGATTCAATTTCCAATACACAAAACCTCTTCATTCGAATAGACTTTATTAGCAACGGAATAAAACACAAAATCGAATGAAGACACAAATCTACAGTCTAGTCATTCATTTCGACTGTAACTATATAACGATAAGGTCGAAATTCGAACGTCACGTGCAAAGATAGTAAATACATGTAGGTCAAACTTTGAAATTAGAACTTGCCAATGAACTCGGCAAGAATGAGTAGGCGGTGGCGGGAAGTGGAACTAACTCATTGTTTCATATTGATTTTGCGAGTTCGCGTAGACAGTGGCGCCGGCAGACACGACATGTCAATTTTGGTGGTTATAATTAAGGGGAAACACTACGACATCACTGCTAAGGAAATGTAATGGTAAAACAATATTTTTTTTTGACAGGCCTGTTGGTCGAGTGGCTAGAGACCCTGGCCACAAAACCAAAGGTCGCGGGTTCGAATCCCGCTAGGGGCAAATGTTTGTGTGATGAACATCGGCATTTGTACGCGAGTCATGGATGTTTATAAATGTATTTAAGTATGTCTATCCGTTCCCTAGCATCCATAGTACAAGCTTCGAGCTTAGTTTGGGGCTAGGCAATTGGTGTGTTAGTCCAATGAATTTATTTATTTATTTCATTAAATCCTTAGTAACTTCAGCATTTCTTATCGTTTTATATTTGCATAATTTTTCTTTTAATTACGAATTCAGGATACGAGTTTTCAAGAATCTTTAAAAGTGTAGTTAGTAAGTTATTTTCCTCAAAAGTAAACTAACTAACTAACAACATATTATGGCTCAACGACCCAAAGTGTATCTTGGCTCCCGAAACGAGAGACTTCCACCGGTCTCTCTCTTGCGCCACCTCCGACCAGTTCTCAACCCTGAAAAGTAAAAGAGACGAACTTCTTAGCTATCCATGGATTCTCCGTGCGGGTGCCGGGTCCATTGCGTGGATTAGAAATTAATTATTATTTGTAGTTCGACTTTATAATGGTTTTTAAGTTAAGTTAACTTTTAAAGAATCAGGAGCAACAAAACTTCATTTATTGAAAACGAGCACGTTATATTGATTTTATAAAATTATGTTTTATAATAACGATACTAGTGGCCGACCGCGACTCCGTCCGCGTGGATTTCGATTTTCAATAGCCTAAATCCTTCCTCGTAAAATGGACTATCCAACACAAAAATAATTTTTCAAATCGGTCCAGTAGTTCCTGAGATTAGCGCGTTCAAACAAACAAACATACAAACAAACAAACATACAAACAAACAAACAAACATACAAACAAACTCTTCAGCTTTATATATTAGTATAGAAGTATAGATAACTTAAAAAAAGCCAAAGTTTGCTGTAAATCATAGTAAAATCTCACATAAAACAGTTTACACTTTTTGAAGTGTCCTCTTAATATTTTGGCTCTAGATTTTTTAATAGCGTCGCGAGATGTCTGTGATTGAACCATACTGGCTTTCTGCCATGAATTAAAATTTAAAATTATTTCATAGCAACTTTTTAATAAACGATGAGCCGTTTGGTGTAATGGTCGAGAAGTCGGCTACTACACCAAAGGTCGCGGGTTCGATCCCCGCACGGTACAAACACTTGTGTGCATGAACATGTCTGTTTGTATCGGTCTGGGTGTTTCTATGTATAATATGTATATGTATTTATAAAAAAGTATATAAGTAATGTTTATCCGTTGTCTGGCACCAATAGCACAAGCTAATGCTTAGTTTGGGGCTAGATGGCGGTGTGTGAATAATGTCCAGCAATATTATAATATTTTGGCGTGTAAGCAGGAAGTGTTTATTCTCTCGTTCGTCTTATCAGATGAATAAATTAGTTAAATTAATAAATTTCTTTTTCAACACACCAATTGCCTAGCCCCAACCTAAGCTCAAAGCTTGTACTATAAATTGATAGGAAACAGATAGAAATATTTAAATACTTTTTATTCATACAAAAATACTTAAATATTTTCATATAACACCCAGACCAGGACAAACAGACAAGTTCATGCACACAAATGTTTGTCCTGTGCGGGGATCGAACCAGCGACCTCTTGGGCTAATAGGCAACTTCTAGACCATTACGCCTATCAAGATCTTAACCAAGAGTCAAACTGAGCCTTAATATCATAATGTCCCAATTTTCGTCCTAGTCGATACTAGTAATATAATAAAGCTGAAAGAGTTCGTTTGTTTGTTTGATCGCGCTAATCTCAGGAACTACTGGTCCGATTTAAAGATTATTTTTGTGTTGGGTAGTCCATTTGTCGAGGAAGGCTTGAAGCTATAGTATTACAGAGGTCCAATTCACTAAGCGCAAATGTCATAATCTCAACGATGTGTCATCGGCGACAGTCGTAATGTAGTATTAATACGGTATTTGACTGACAAGTCAAATCACCTACTTTTTTTTAATGTCAAAAACGTAACCTTGTAGAAAAAAATGTATGAAATATTGAATCGTGACGTCACGATGCAATAGTGTCAAATCAATACCTTTTTAACTTCAATTAGCTGTAATAATTTGTTAAAAGCTCAATAGTAACTGTGAGATAAAAAATTGTGCCTAATTTTTGATTTCGTCTTTAATCTTAGAATGTCATAATTTATTTGGTATGCAGTAAAATACCCAATTATAGTAGTATAGTACAGTATGTGTGTGGGAACCGACATCTACGCAGACGGAGTCGCGGGCGGCCGTTAGTCTATGATACGTAGCAAAGGACTGTGTACCGCTGACCACAAGATGGGTGCTGTCTGTGAATCATAGCGCGTTACGACCGTAGCAGGTGCTACAAGCGTCTACGCCGTAGCTGCGTAGCGTTACGATGCAGAGGTAGCGGCGGTTTGGAAAATTAACAATAGTTAGACGGTTTTGATATTTATGCGAAATAGGATAAAAAGGATTTAAATTGTAAAGGCGATTTAGTCAATACAATATTTTTGTTAATATCATGACTTCATAGATGTAGTCTTTACCTTGTAATATGACATTCAAAGGAAGTTATTATCTCTCTTATATTTGAACTAGCGGCCCGCCCCGGCTTCGCCCGTGGTACTTGTTCACTATTTAATGGATGATATTATACATAAAAACCTTCCTCATGAGTTACTCTATCTATTAAAAAAAACCGCATCAAAACCCGTGGCGTAGTTTTAAAGATTTAAGCGTTCATAGGGACATACAACATACAACATGACAGAAAAAGCGACTTTGTTTTATACCATGTAGTGATTCGGGCTTACCAAATAGATATGATCAAAGGATGGTAATACCCTTCCGGCCGTTTTTCGACCATGGCGGCCGATCTTACGATCAGCCAGAAATGCAAGATGTATTAATAGTGCACAAGTGAGTGCGCAATCACAGGTGCACTCCCTATTGACATGATGACACGACCATAGAAAGATCAGGCGCAGGACCAACGACTTAACGTGTCTTCCGAAGCACGGAATCATCATATCACGTAGCCATACAGAAAGCTGTTATTTGACTTGACTGGTATAAAATGCCATGAGGCATTTAGTCCGCCTATTGAACAATTTCAATGTCGTGCAATAAAGTTTAAATAAATAAATACTAATACACATTATTGTTGCTTTTTTTGATTTTTATTTTTTTTTCGTAGCAAATCACTTACCCGCCTTCCTCTATGTGTTGGTGGCTAGATATCTTGCTAAAAGGTCATCAGTTAGGTGTCCTAACCGTCACCTAAGCCTAAACAGCGCGAGTAATGGCGTCTCGTTATACGCACGCGGCGCCTGAGCGATTGCGCTAGACATATTAACGCAATAATGTCAAGTTGTAACAGCCATAGCGTGGCATGCGTTTGCGTCTAATGCAATGCTACCGAATATGATTGACGGGCTCGTTGGTCTAGTGGTCAGAGACCCTGGCTACAATATCAAGGTTCGCGGGTACGAATCTCGCTAGGGGTAAATGTTTGTGTGATGAACATCGGCATTTGCGATACAACCCATGCGATACAACCCATTGTTCTCTCTTCAGAAGGCGACAACAAATTATAGGCAGAATAGTTATCTCTGGCGTGTATGCGATAGGTATAACAAGCTCACCAAAGAACTCGATCTAGATCTTTTCTATACGAGCATACCGACCGTGAGACGGCTACTAGGTAGGCGCTTCTTTGAATCAACCAAGTAACTTATTCCTAGGTAGGCAGGATATGCAAGCAGATGTACCATTGAGAACTGTGGTGTTTTAATTAGTAAGTAAGTAGTTTGAGTGTAAGTGTCGCATTGTTATTCACCTATTCTATATATATTTAACGGACAATGTTTTTAATATTTATTCTATTTCTATTTGTGAGGACCTATAAGTGGTTTGTACAATTATCATTTTGTTATCATAGATAAGTTTGGGTAAATCTTGGTCTTCCTTTAATAAATAAATAGATTTGTTCCTGAGTCATGGATGTTTAAAAAAGTATTTAAGTATTTTATCCGTTCCCTAGCATCCATAGTACAAGCTTCGAGCTTAGTTTTGGGCTAGGCAATTGGTGTGTTAGTCCAAGGAATTTATTTATTTTATTTCCTTAAATCACAACTTATGACACCATCATCATCATCCTAGCGCTTTTTTCTGTTGCATCCTCGGCCATTGCCTTGAAGCCCGCCTGGTTATTACTTTGGAGCGAATGTTGTCTCACCTCCGCTACCCTAACAAGGGAAATCAGACGAATTGTAGGTAATATAGAATATATGTACAAATAGTATTACAATTTATGAATACCTACCTACAAATATCCTACTACTATTATAAAGGCGAAAGTTTGTATGTGTGGAGATATGGATGATTGTTACACTTTCACGTAAAAACTACTGAATGGATTTGAATGAAACTTTACCACAATATAGCTTATACATCAGAATAACACATAGGATATTGGAAATCGAAATCCACGCGGACGGAGTCGCGGGCGGCCGCTAGTTACGAATGAATACGATTTTTTTTCGTTAGTCTCGCTAAAACTCGAGAGCGACTGAACCTATTTGACTAATTTTAGTCTTGAAACATTCGTGAAAGTGTAGGGATGGTTTAAATATGGATAAATTGTCAGAAAAATGCTTAAAACGACAATCCACACTACTGATCGCAAGCCTCAGTAATTAGTCCCTACCCAACAAAAAGTCTGTCTCTGATACATATCCTTGTATTATCATGTTTGTACTTACTAGCGGCCGCCCGCGACTCCGTCCGCGTGGATTTCGATTTCCAATATACTATGTGTTATTCTGATGTATTAGCTATATTGCGGTAAAGTTTTATTCAAATCCATTCAGTAGTTTTTACGTGAAAGAGTAACAAACATCCATACATCCATACTTACAAACTTTCGCCTTTATAATAGTAGTAGGAAGTAGGATATGTACTTATACATATACTACTACTACACTTGTATATACTGAGCATCAAACCGCGACCACAAGTACCAGGGCGGCAGACCTCGGCGGAGGTGTCGCGTTGCAGCCGGTGTCGGACTTCCATCATTGTTATGGGCGCCTGGTACTTGCGACTCACGAACAAAGGAATTGTTGTACTAGAACGCTTAGTTGAGGGGTTATTTGGAGTAGTTTATACAGGTTAGGATAGTATTTAAATAAATCAACATTAATTATTAAAGCATTGAAGTTAAATTGCATTCGCAAGAATATAATATTATGACTTCAACCCCTGCTTGGGAAAGCACTTTAAGAAGTTGGTTCTGCGCCTGATCTCTCTACGGTCATGACAGATTGCTGTCACCGAACTATGAGAGGGAATAAGGAGTGCACCTGTACTTGCGCACTCAATGCAGCACTATGATATACTGTGTAATTATTTGGTCGTTTCCACACGATGTTTTCTTTCTCTGTAGCGCTGGTATTAATTCCGCACCACAACCAAAACGGAAGGAGACGGGTACTAAAACTATATTTTTACTAATTTTAAACTTCAAGACACTCATTCTCCTAACAGCTCCTACTGCGTGGATCGGAACGTTAAAAACGATGTAAGTGATGATGACGGCAAATAGATATAGATTTTGCGGGTAGAATTTTTATAATTTTAAATGACAAGTGACGAATAACATCTGAGTCATTCCGTGATCATGGCTGCTGAAAAGTAGCCGAAACGTCGGGTTTTCCTGTAAACTGTTTAAAATTACACCGCGTTTCTATCCGATTAAAAGAAGTTCTATTTCTTGAATAACACTTGCTTTAACCTAAGAAAACAGACGGGAACTTTTCTAAGCACTACACGGAAACCTTGGCTGTATACCTATACATATCTACTACTGCTATAGTCAATCTTTTCATAATGGCTTATTAAACAGACAGGTATATTAACCATGGATCACGCAATCCAGTGCTTTCCGAATCCTTGAAACATTTTGTTGCGTGTCCAATCTATTTGCGACGGTTGCCTAGCAACTTATCTTGTTGATTCAATACTTTTCTGTAGGCATGAAGCTTGAAGCATAAAAAAGAAAGTCAGAGGTATTCAGTGAAAAATTACAATTCATTTATATTAAAACTAGCGACAGATGATGAAACTAATATAATCAGTCTTTCTCTACTACATCATACATGTTTTATTATTATACAATCCACATAAACCTTCCATTTTAATCACTCTATCAGATACAAAAATAACACATGACAATCAATGAAAATCGGTCGCGTAGTTTAAAAGATTTAAGCATACATACATAGAAAGGAACAGACACCGACTTTGTTTATTACTATGTAAATTCGTGTTTAATGTATGAATAGATAATTTATTTACACGCCGCCAAAATGACACCCTTTTTCCTTAATTCAACTTTTTCAATTTTATTTTTGACCTTTCTTAATGAGGAAAATGAATTAAAGAAGACGAACCACCATAGAAGGTGGCGTAATAAATGATAGCAAAATACATAAAATATCATTAAAATCTCCATCGAAACTCAAAATATATCAAAAGCAATAATAGCTCGCTATAAATAAAATTTGACGCGAACTCCCATCATTTTGCTTACGATATTGACAAAATCATTAACCATTCGCTCCTCTCCGACTTTAAAATTAAACCTTATCTGTCAAACTTCAGAGTCGATTTTCCTTTGAATTATTACTAAGGGTAGCGCGGGAATATTAGATACTTTAGAGTCGACACGCCAATTAATATAATGTCGTAACGCAAGAGTGTACCTCGAAAATAACCTAAATTTTCGCTTCTACAAAATGGCGGACAATTTGTAAACTGTTACGAATTTTAATGATTACACTGATTACTTGTACATAGTTAACGGATTAAGTGATTCACTGTCCGATTTGTAATTGGTTTAATTTGGAAGCTTTATTTAGAGGACGGATTTTAACTAATTTGCAAGTTGTGTTCGACAATTGTTTTGATTGGACTTTCATACAAAGTTTAAAGTATCTATCAATACCTTATCCTATCAATGTCTCACTGCAGGATAGATGCCTACATCATTTGAAATTATGTGATCATTACAAAGATAGGTTTTGGCTTCATCACCACGCTTGCCAAATGCGGATTGGTGATCACAAACTCGGGCTATGTTCGAAATACCGACACAAATTTTACCCGACCCGGAAATCGAACCCAGGACCTCGAGACTACAGCCCAATATTAAAACCTCTAGACCATTGTGTAATTTGCTGTTTGTTGGGCGTGAAACATCCAATTTCTTGGCTCTAACGACAAAATAATGCCTTAAACTAGTAATTTAGTGCTTAAGTGATCTAGACCAGAGTCCTGGTATTGATCTAGCTATTTATGGAAGCTGGAGAATCGAGAGCGCGGTTGTACGGAAATATCCCACAATTTATATAATTCAGGGAATGCTCAAAATACGAACTGACCTCTCTATAGAATATGCTTTATTCATTTACGACAAGCCCCGTTGAGGCACGGGTGCAACTAATATTGTCAGTGTTTCTCTACATACTACACAAACCTTCCTCTTGACATTATAATCTGATAAAAAGACCTGCATGAAAATCGGTTGCGTAGTTTGAAACTTTTAAGTATCGGACAGATAGAAGAAAGTGGCTTTGTTTGAAAACTTATTAAACCATGTGCGTATCTGTATAGAAATTATTTTATGAATCAAATCTGCGGTGCCTTAAAAGCCAGGCCTTAAAAGCCATTTTATTTTTTATATCATGAAATAGGAAGTAAGGAATTATCACTCTAAAGATTCTAAACCGACAATCATGCGAATCAAGCATGCGGCAATTGAACTCACGAAATTCGAGGTTATAATATATCCAAATAGAGCGCAGAGCTCTTACCACTACTGGTACGAGAGCCCACGACCAAAACCATGTCTCATAGCAATACGGCAAAAACCCTATAAAATCGTTAGATTGTATGATTCTGAACCTGACTAGGTGTGCAGTAACGGTCGAAAGTGTAGCAACTGCGTGGGAGGCCATTTCTGCTGTGTCAAAAAAAAAAGACAGTCGGTATTATAGCAATACGTCTGATAGTGAAAATGTACATAGATTTTATAATTGTATTACGAAAAAGTTTGTTTTCAGACATTTTGCGCGTAGCATATAGCTTGAGCGCATTTTTGAAAATGTCAACAAATTTAGCCGACCTGTATCATAGCAATACGGATAATTTTTTTTTCAACTTTTCGTATTGCTGCCATGATTACCAAAAACCTGTTTTCAGACACTTTAAGTGTAGCATATACTCCCAAAAACGAAAATAACGTTTCGGAGTCGCCTGGCCGACGCCTCTGTTAAATGTTTTTTTTAAATTTACAGCCTTCATAGATATTCAAGAATCTCCCTTGTCTATTATATGTACTTTGACAGATGACAGATGTCATTACTTATTTCTTTTGTAAAAGTTACTCAAGTGTGCTTTAAATAAAACCAAAACTATCAAATCAATCAGTATTTAATTTCAACAGCCTCAGCGCTTGTTACGCTCCTGCCCCTTTCTTACTATTATACAGCTCACTCGCCAGCTGCTCCAAACGTTGGAATGACGCTCACTTAGTTGTCATACGTTGTGCGGTTGTGGTGGTGTAAAATGTCGGACCTGAGTTGTGTGTTTTGTAAAGAAACAACGATTGAGAAAGTGAAAAAAAATACCGAAGAGACGCTGAAAAATCTGAGTATCGAAAAGTTGTCTGATAGAGAAGGTGCTACACTTAATTTGTCTGATATAAATTTTTTGCACATGTGGACAACTTATTTTATCATGTCCAACAATTTTCAGACATATTGCTATGATACCGATCGGTAAAATTTGTTAACATTTTCAAAACGGTCTCAAAATTTAATGCGTTCACATTTCCGTCTGAAAATTGTTTTGTTCGCATCAAATAACCAAAATATACTAATAAAAAAAAATTTCAGACGTATTGCTATGAGACATTTTTTTTGTCTCATTTTTAATTTTTTTAAGTGATTTTACGGGTTTGCGCTACACCACTAACGTCTGAAAAATATGTTTCCGGTATCTCAGAACTATCATTCAACTACAGTCTGCAAATCAGACATATTGCTATGATGCAGTTCGGTAAAATTTTTGACAATTTTGAAAATTCGGTCAGATCAAACGCTACGCGGAAAATGTCTGATATTGGTATTTTCGAGTTCAGGATAATCGTATCTATCGATTTGATGCGGTTTTGGCCGTATTGCTATGAGACAAAAATTTTGGTCGTGGGCTCTCTTACTATACACCAGGGTGGCCTAGCTGTCTCAAATTGCAAAAAATAACGATTAAATCTTCGTGAAACTCTCATTTGCATACAACCACGAACGCTCTGAGACGCACTTTTTATCATAATTTGTCTTTGAGTCATGCAAAAACTCCTTGAACGAATCTGGAATTAACAATTAATAGACAACGCCATCTGTTGGTTAACTTGGGCGACTGATGAGAAAATTATGAGTTTTAAGATAATTTGGTAAACATCAAAGATTATGAGGTGCCTTTCCCCATTTATTTTGAAGGATTATATTTTATTGGTGTGAATTTCCCATTAAATTAAAGTATTATTAGAAATACATTGATAACACTTACACAAAATAAAAAAAGTGTTAAGATATATATATTATGTAGATCTGTATTAATTAAAGAGCACAATAATTTTCTTTTATTATCTTCGCCTATTTATCATTTCTCAAATTAAAAAGTAATGTGTCAAAATATCCGCGCCAAAAGTATACGACACCCTAAACGAAAAAATAACATCTACATAAATCCTCCAATCTAATATAAAACCTAAACCAATACCAATAAAGTTTAATTCGAAACACGTGTAGTATTTCCATTTCGCACAGAGTAACATAACTTCGGAGTTGTATCATCGTAAAGCAGGATTTCTCTGAAGGTGTGCCTTTGCGTCTTATTCTAACAAATGGAGAAAAAAGTATCTATATCATGTGATAGGTCTGGAAGACATTTTTCCTTTGATTGTTTGAGAAGGGTAAAAGACATTTTGCGTGGTTCGCTAAAAATATATTTTGTTGTAAAGAAAGGTAAAAACGGCCGTTTTGGAGTAATGGTTGGGAAGTTGAGTTCATGTCTAGGTAGGTAGTACAACATATTATTATCTTTTTGTAGTCTGGGCGTTGAAGGTATCTCTTAACGATGATACAAGTGCTTATTAATGCCTTGTCCACATCACACTTAAATAGAAAAAAATATATAAATTGTGGGGTTCCCCAAAATTGGAACTGAAAGTCAAAAATATTTTATTCTTTAAACCTATACGTGGTATCTTTGAATACCAGGTCTTCAATAGTTATATTGAGGTGTCTTATATCAATTGTTTTTCTAAAGTGAAATAGTTTTTTTTCACCACTAGAGCTAGAGCTATCGAACTATTTTATTGTTTCACTAGCGGCTGCCCGCGACTCCGTCCGCGTGGTTTTCGGTTTCCACATACATATGATACATAGGTATTTACTATAGCCTAAAGCCTTATAAGCTATAGCCTATGAGTTATTCTGATGTATAAGCTATATTGTGGTAAAGTTTCATTCAAATCCGTTCAGTAGTTTTTACGTGAAAGAGTAACGAACATCCATACTTACAAACTTTCGCTGTTATAATAGTAGTAGGATCAGCCCTTCAAGACAATTTTTACCCCTCTTTCTTACATCATGGTATTTTTGTCGTGTTATTAGTGGGTCGGCTAAATCGATGTAACAGAGGCAAGGCCGAGATATCTCTGGGTAGCGTGTGTTGAAGGATCAGAATTAAAAGGCTTTGGAGTTATTCCCAATCTTGGTTTATTGATGTGAGGAGCTCGATGGCGCAGTGGTTAGCGCACTCGGCCTGCGGTTGCTAAAGTTAAGCAACGTTCGCAGATGCCTGTCATCGGATGGGTGATCGAAAAAAATCATCTCGAGCTCCTCCGTGCTTCGAAAGGCACGTTAAGGCATTGGTCCTGCGCCTGATCTCTCTACGGTCGTGTCAGATTGCTGTCACCGAACTATGAGAGTGATCGAATAGGGAGTGCACCTGTGCTTTCGCACTCACTTGTGCACTATAATATATCCTGCGTACCTGGCTGATCGTAAGATCGGCCGCCATGGCCGAATACGGCCGGAGGGGTATTATTTTTGTCGTGTTATTAGTGGGTCGACTTGAATCGATGTAGCGGAGGCAAGCCGAGATATCTCTGGGTCGCGTGTCTTGGCAATGCAGGGGTTTTGCTGAACCATTAAATACTCTTTTAATAGGATTAGTAGAGACTTGCTATACACTTTTTAAGTCGGAAGATATTTAAGGCCCTGGTAGATAGTTGTCACGAAAATTAAGGTTTAAATAATAAAAATAAATATCTCTGGACATTATTCACACAGCGCCACCTAGCCCCAAACTAAGCATTAGCTTGTACTATGGGTGCCAGACAACGGATAAACATTACTTATATTCTTTTTTTTTGTAATTACATACATATTATACATAGAAACACCCAGACCGATACAAACAGACATCTTCATGCACACAAATGTTTGTACCGTGCGGGGATCGAACCCGCGACCTTTGGTGTAATAGCCGACTGCTCGACCATTGCACAAAACGGCTCGTCAAACGGCTCGTAAATTGCTCGTTGGTCTAGCTAGTGGTAACACCCTGGCTAAGAAACTATGGATCGTGGGTTTGAATCCCGCTAGGGATTGTTTGTGTGATGAACATCGGCATTTGTATCCGAGTCAAAGTATTTAAGTATCTATCCGTTCCTTAGCATCCATAGTACAAGCTGCGAGCTTAGTTTGAGGCTAGGCGATTGGTGTGTTAGTCAATAAATATACATATTAATAAATGTAATGTTTTAAGTAGCGCACATATCTATCCTCAATGTATCTATCATGCATTATTAAAATGTATAGTTCACTGTATTTTTTTTGTATGCTTTAAAATGATGAATACCAAAATAAGTAAGTATGATTAAAAAATCGAAGAGTAAAAATAATAACTGTCAGAATTTCACTCCAATCGTAATATACTGGAAACAACAATTGAAAAAGACTAAAGTTTCTCAACCGAGTCGTAACACCACATTTCTTCCTGTTGTGTTGTAAGAAGTTACTAGAAATATCCTTAGGGATTCGGCAGCAATTGGTTGTTTGGCAAACTCTGATACCTTATCAAAAATGAAACATTAAATTCATAAAATAGCATTGAGGTATTACTACAACGTATAGAGTGGTCATCGGGAACAAAATCTATGCGTCTACTTGGAGGGAAGAGGGCAGGAAATTTAGTATTTTTTTGTCTTTTGATCTATGAAACTAGCGGCCGCCCGCGACTCCGTGCGCGTGGATTTCGTTTTCTGCACACTTTGTGTTATTCTATGGCTATAGCTTAAAGCCTTCCTCGTCACATACCCTATTCAACACAAAAATATTTTTTCAATTCGTCGAACCTGTACTTCCTGAGACGCGTTTGATAAACAAAAAAACAATTAAACTTTTATTTTAGTAGGAATTGACGACAATATTGACAATTGACACGCCACTAGCATTATTTTTCTTCCTGTAATGATTTGTAAGTTTTAAAAACACAAGACAGCATTTTTTCGATTATAAAAATAGTACAATAGACGGCAACTGTTGTCCATGGAAAACAGTGTCTACTTTATACGTAGCGTAAAACCTCAATGTAAAATAGTAAGATTTATGAAACCAGCGTTGCATATTTTGAGTCCATTATCCGTAAAAAAATAGGATAAAGCAAAGCCCGCGAAAAACCGTGATTGGATTAAACGAAATACGGCAGAGGTGACGCACATCAAAATGTCTGCGATAAATACATTATTGGAATACATTTATGACTGCGTGGGATCTTTCGCGCCAAATCCATCCGAAGATGTCTTTGCCCGCCATTTTTATTTTACATACCTTTTTTATTTCTTAGGTAAAGGTGTGATGGCTGTACAGCCTACGCTGTCAATGATTGAATATCATTTGCACCTGTTTTCAACATTTATTGATTTACCTATATCGGTGGATGAGAGGAGTTTATTAAAGGATTAAATAAATATTACACAACATCACATACATACATTGAGCTGACCCCGTGTTAAGTAGCTTATGCACTTGTGTTACTGATGATCAGAAGGAACAGTGGTATTGAAAATATACTTAAATAGATACATTTACACCCAGACCAGGACAAACAGACACGTTCAAGCGCACAAATGTTTGTTTTGTGCGGGGATCGCAACCTCTTGGTGTAATAATCAAATTGTTAACCACCACTCACAAGCTTTGCTTTTTAGCTAGCGGCCATACTCCTTACTTGAATTTATGCTGAATATAACCCGAAATCAATTGAAAGAAACTGATCTATCAGAGGTAAAATAACTGTGAATTAAAATAGCTGACACTATTCTATTGTCAAAACCCAAAGATATTGGAAGTTTTTTCCAAGATCTTTGGTCAAAACAAGTCGCCTACTGTGCTAACTGAAACTATTCTATTGTCAAAACCAGTCGCCTGGAAGCCACACCTCATCTGTCAAACCCAGATGTAACGCCATATTAGTTCAACGGTTCAGAAATATGTTAGAGTGGTGGATTTCGGTTTCGGCGATTTGTGTGTATGTATGTATGTTTGCATAACTAATTTATTACTGTTTTTTGTTTCAGGTAAATGACACACAGCATTTACGCCAAAATTGGATATCGAAATCAGTTGAAACACTCAGTAAGTTTGAGGTTTTCTTGAAATCATGTTTTCGTTACAAACTTCCTTCTTCCTTCTTCCTAGCGTTTATCCCGTTTCTGTGCGGGGTCCGCTTTGACCATGATCCAGGGTTTGGCGAGTCTGGTTATTACATTGAAGCGACTGCCATCAGACCTTATCGTAACCCATAAAGGGGAACCAGATGGATCATGGATTTCGTTACAAAACATACAAATAAAATTAAAACTGACGCGGTATGGTACTTATTTTCGTAGAAAAATATCCCCTATGTAGGCAGAATGATAGAAAGGCTTTCCATACGCTTATTCTATAATAGATTTATTTCGCGTCCATTTTCCTTGTTTTCGGACAAAAGGAAGGCCCGACATCGCATTGAGCTCCAATAATTAATTGAATGTACTTAGTGGTTTTGTGAGAAGAAAAGTATTTATTATTTATATTTCTTTTGACACAAAATTGGTGTTGGAGCTTACTGCCCACAAGCGGTTACTTACGCCTACATAACCACAGCTTGCTAAGCTAAGGATTATATAAACTAAGGATTAGCTTCATGTTAAAAGTGAGATCCTGATGGTAATAGAACACCACCGCCCATGGACATCAACAACACGACAGGGGTTGATGATGAGTTGTCTTTAAAAGCCCGTCCCTCCCCAACTGTTTTTTCACTGTATCCACTGCTTTGTTAACTTTTTAGCCGTCGTCTTGTGTTGAGAGCAACAGACTTAGGTGAGAAGTTATGGGAATGTTTGACGATTTTTTGAGGGTCACTCAAACGTGACCTAGCAAGCATATTAGTACTACGAGCCTCAGGTTAACGAATATCAATAGATGCAGCGAATTATTTGACAGTTATGTTATCCTTTTTCTCCTTATGTTGAATCACATGTGTTTGATCAAGATAGCAGACACACTTACTTCCGCAGCCTAAACTGGCAAGTGGGAATTCGCCATTATCGCGTGGCCCTCGTTTTCTGTTGTGAGAGACTGAGAGAGAAACAAGCATAAGTGAAAAGTAAAGTGAATTCTTGACGTTTTGGTGGAGAAACAAATTCCATCCTCACCATCTTGATGGATGGCGGTCCTCCACTGTGCGTTTTTCCCGAAATTTTTTGCCTCGAACGACAGTTTTGTGGAACAATCTCACTGCTGCAGTATTTCCTGACTGCTACAACATGATGACCTTCAAGAAACGAGCGTACTCTGTTTTGAAAGGCCGGCAACGCATCAACGATACCTCTGGTGTCGCGGATGTCCATGGGCGGCGGTGATTGCTTACCATCAGGCGACGCGCTAGCTCGTTTGCCGCATCTGCCATAAAAAAAAAAAGGAAACTCAAACGTGACATAAGGAGCATCTATGTTATTCATATATCTGAGGCTCGTAGTAATAAATCGGTCTCACCTCTGAGATCGATCTTGAAAGCGAACTTGAGATGTTTCTATATGAGAATAGCATCTAAAGATCGCTCTCAAGTTCTCAGAGTTGAGAGCGATTTAGACTTGGCCACGCGTTGTTATGTAAAGGCGATGCAAATTGAAGTTGACAGTACGTCTATGTTTGTCTATGCCCTGTTTCCGAGCACACGTGCCTACAGCCGCATGCAGCGATGCACGTGCAATCTACAGGGTGTAGGGAAATTCAATCAGCCATAAATACTTTGCAGGGATTCTTCACAACTTAGAGTTTTAATATGTAGTTTGTAATAGAGTTTTGCGGCGCTTCTTCTCGAGAGAATATGCTAAAGTTGATGGTGGAACCAATCTGTATTTTTTAGATTCTTACTGGCGATTCATAAGTTAAGGCTTCATAATATGATATGCATATATTATATGCACTCTCTACATGAATAAACAATATTTTTGCTCTTTTTTATAATGGGTTTGATTCTTGGGTGGGGCAAACTTTGTGTCGATTATTCCGAACACAGCCCGAGTTTGTGATCACCTATCTGCATTTTGCAAGCGTGGTGATTAAGTCAAAACCCATCTTTGTAACGAATATTTTATGATTTCAAATGACGGAGACCTTTGCGCTGCAGTGGGACAATAATAGGCTGATACTTTACTTTTATACATAAACAACTACTCTATCAAATGGGGAATATGCATGTTTTTTTTTAATCGTTTATATGTTTCTACTAGTTATTACATTACCAAACATAAAAATATCACGTCCAAAATATAAACTATTATGCAAAAAATTCAATATTAAAAATAAATAAAATCGCGATCAATTTAAACGCGGCCATTTTGGCTCGCTTGTGCGTGACGTCACCATTACACGAGTTCGATGTCAACAGCAAAGTGTTTGGTTTACAAAATTACCAAAAAATGAATAAAGTAAGTGAATATCGAATTAATTACCATGGAAAAGTACAAAAAACTTATTATAAACATTGTGTCGTTCCTATGTGTCAAAATAACATCAACACTGCACCTGACAAAGTGTATTTCCTTATGCCGAAAGGTAAAATCTAAGGAAAAAGTGGTGCAAGGCGATGAGAAGAGACAATGTATCGTGTTTGAGCTGTTTATACTTGTGTGCTCGATGGCACAGTGGTTAGCGCACTCGGCCTGCAGTTGCTAAAGTTAAGTAACGTTCGCAGATGCCAGACATCGGATGGGTGACCGAAAAATTTCATCTCGAGCTCCTCCGTGCTTCGGAAGGCACGTTAAGCCGATGGTTCTGCGCCTGATCTCTCTACGGTCGTTTCAGATTGCTGTCCCACCGAATTATGAGAGTGAAGGAATAGGGAGTTCACCTGTGCTTGCGCACTTACTTGTGCACTGTAATATATCCTGCGTACCTGGCTGATCGTAAGATCGGCCGCCATGGCCGAATACGGCCGGATGGTATTATTATATTTATTACTGTTGTGAAGATCATTTCAATGTACGTAAGGATATTAAAAAAGTAAAATACATAACCTACTAGGTACTATTATAAAGGCGAAAGTTTATAAGTATGGATGTATGGATGTTTGTTACTCTTTCACGTAAAAACTACTGAATGGATTTGAATGAAACTTTACCACAATATAGCTTATACATCAGAATAAGACATAGGCTATAACTTATACATCAGAATAACACATAGGCTACAATTTTTTCTAATGTGAGGTCGTAAAAAAATTATTACGGAAATCGAAATCCACGCGGACGGAGTCGCGGGCGGCCGCTAGTACAAATATATATTTACAAAACCATAAAAACGATCATTTATCAAATAAATATATACATACTATAACTAATTTACCTCGCAGCTTTTGTTCCTCTGAGTTCAGCAGACTTATAATCTGGATTTGAAGCGAAATACTTGACCATCATAAAAACGTCGATTTTCGGAAGATTATCCGACTGCGCTTTTACGAAACCGGTTTCAGTCGTTATCTTAGTCCTTCTTCACAATTAATTAATACTTTGAACACATAAAACTATTAACTTAAGATAAAAACAGCGAAACTATACAATAACAATTATTCCTCAAAAAAGAAACCATACAAATAGCTTGTTGACAGCAGACGTCGCGTGTAAAACTGACGTCACATTTTGTTCCACCAATAGTGTTGCGTTTCGAAAATTTGCGCGGTAATATCAAAACAGCCACTTTTTGATGATTAATTTTCATTAATAAATTAAAATAAATTCGAAAAATAATTGTACAGTGTGTTTTCAGTAGCAATAAATGTTACAAAAAAAATTATTTTGTCCATATTTAAGTCACGTGCATATTCCCCATTTTAATATCTACAGGAAAACTAAAGTGTATATTCCATTTCCAAGATAGTATAAAAATCACAACAAACATAGGAAACGACATCGCTAAACGACTACTCTTTACGCTACGAATGTTTTCCCTTGCCGAAATATTGTCTATGGCACAAACCATAGACAATCCCGATTCCCGCGTCTCAGGAAGCCTCGTAACGCAATCAATAGGGGACAGACAGGTCGGCGCCGGAATATTTTTTACTGTCCAATTCGGGAATCGGGAATAAAGGGGAGCAGTGAGGCAACTCCGACCAAAGAGAAAGACTTTCGTAGGCTTAAGCATAAAAATGATCAACAAAGTATGTACTGCAAAATTACGTTGAATTATTGTACGTCTATTTAAACTTGAAATAAAGATTTGCTTCATGAGAAACGGATACTATAAGATTTTTAAATGATGTCGACAAGAATTCGTGGGTCTGACAATATCTTGCCTCTCTGCACATGTTATTGACATATTTATTATTGTTTTAACTGACATAATAAAAATATGGAACTTGAATAGAGCAACAGAAAATGAAGCTGATTAATTTGTTTGTTTGTTTTGTTTAAACGCGCTAAACTCAGCAACTACTGGTTCGAATTGAAGATTTTTGTGTTGAATACTCCACATGACGAGGACTGTTTAGTGAATATTCTTCTTCTTTTTCGATTGATTTCTTCACTGCCCCTCCCTGCACTGTAGCAGCCGCAGTAGTGACACGGCTTATTTACAGCCTCCGACCGCCAGTGAGATGATCTTATTATATTATGCCCTGGTTTATTCTGATACTCCTGTCTTCGGTAGTTGTCAAAACAAGACAATTTAATAACAATACTGATTCTGACGGGCCCGTTGGTCTAGTGGGAAGATACCCTGGCTACAAAACTAAGGGTGGCGGGTTAGAATCCCGATAGGGGCAAATGTTTGTATGATGAACATAGACATTTGTTATCGGGTCGAAGTCGGAGATGTGTTGCCTGCCTTTAAAAACCCCATAACCTCCCCAACTGAGCTCTGGCGACCTTACTCACCAGCAGAAACATTGCACAATTATGAAGTGCTTCATCACTGTGGTCTTCTGTAAGGTGGAGGTACTACCCCAGACGAGCTCATTCAGGTGGAAGTTCTACCTCTCTTAAGATGTTTTTATGTATTTAAGTAATTATGTCCGTTCCCTAGTTCCCTTCACGCACGCACTCTCTTAAAAGCAAGTCTTACTTAGAAGTCGTACTATTTTTATTAGTCAGTGTCGTAGAACTGTGTTTTACACAATACTGAGCCAAAGAGCTTAACAAAAATCAAATCATTACACAAAGCATATCATAAACTCCCATTTCCTCCATCGAGCCAATCAGATAACAATCCAACGCTATTACCATAGACAATAGTGAGTTTGTTTATGGGCGGGCGTGCCCTAGCGCCGGGGCGCGAACCATAGACTTCGGTGATAGAGTCAGCAAACATTGATGTTTGTGGTAGGTACTGTTGTCTATGGGTGTTTATGGTCATATTAGGAGATAACTGCTTCCATAGGACGTTAGCTAAACTACAGGGAACTACACTATCTACATTAATACTACAAAGAGGAAAGATTTGTATTTTTGTATGTAACGAATAAACTCAAATACTACTGGACCGATGGGAATAATTCTTTCACTGTTGGATAGCTACACTACCCCCAGAGAACACAGGTTCTCTGGGGGTATAACAAACCCGGGCTGTGTTCAGAAAAATCAACACAAAGTTTGCCCGACGGGAATCGAACCCAGGTCCTTGAGACCAAGGCCCGGTACTTAAACCACTAGACCATCGAGGCGTCCCGGTAACAAATATCAATAAGTATATTTTGATGATTATATTAGTCAATGTTGTGCTGTGTTCACCTGTTGGTGAGTGTAACATAACTCACTTATGACAATTGAGCCCGAAAGACCCCCGACCGCCATTTTGGGCGACATCATCGGCTGTCAAACGCAGTAGAGTAACCTCCGCCCCGAGTTCATGAAGCTATCAAATATTTCACACGCTTGTCTGAAACAATTGCCTGCAGGGTAAAGGGTGTATTTGGTCATTTTTTACATGAGATTAATGAATACCATGGATGCTCCATGTCACGTTTAAGTGTACCACCCAAAGCATCAAAAAATCACTTATGACTGTTTCTCTATATCTTCTTCTTCTTCCTAGCATTTATCCCGTTTTTATGCGGCGTCCGCTTTAATAAATTAATTGGACTAACACACCAATTGGGTATTTGACAGCATACGATATAAATTATGACATTCTAACATTAAAGACGAAATCAAAAATTAAGCACAACTTTTTATCCCACAGTTACTATTGAGCTTTTAACAAATTATTACAGCTAATTGAAATTAAAAGAATATTCATTTGACACTACAGAAATGTGACGTCACAATTCAATATTTCATACATTTTTTCCCACAAGGTTACGTTTTTGACATTTAAAAAAGTAGATGATTTGACCTATCAGTCAAGTAACGTACCGACCCGGGAATCGATCTCAGGATATCCTTTCCCATAACATCTACCTAACCACCAAGTACCTACTTAAGTAGTTTACAATGAGCTGCTTAACTTTTACGCCCTATACCGTCACAAGTCATTACAAACCGTTGTGTTAACACAGCACATTCAAACGGCAATGGCTTCCATAAATCAGTTATTGGTCAGTAAATGCACTCGGTTCCGACTGCACAGCGAAGTATTTTCGATTGCACAATCGAATGATTTTGCAGCGGACCACAGATTATATCCGGGGAAAATTGGTTGTGTAAGTTTACCACAACACTATTTTACTTTTTTTTTCATAGATAGTCCAAGGAATTAGGTGGAGTATCGCCTATGTCCAAGATTAGATTTAATAGAAAGAATATTAAAAAGCCAACGTTAATTGCAAAATTGAAAATTAAAGATGCATAAATGATGGTAGTAGGAAGATTTACATATTTCGTATTATCAAAAAAAAAATCTAATTGACTGATGGAAACTATTTTTCGTTCTTTTGAGTTGCAAAGTTAATAAAACAACCACTAAACGCCATATAAATATGTATAAAAAACCTTCCATCCGTCCATCTGCTAGCTTTTGCTTACCGTAACACTCGTCACTACGTATATTTCTAGCTCCCAAATTGACTGCCCATCTGACCACCACCAACTCCAGAAGTGCTTAACTTAACGCTTAAACCTACCAGTACTCATTATCTATCCATGTGTAAACACTGCGATGCAACGTGTGCATAAATCACTTATCTCATTGTGCGGTAATGCGATGTTCTGTTTGCGAATATCATCGGTGTTTATGCGGTTCTGTAATCGAATGATTTGGAGCGAACCGCACTGAGTACACAAGTATCTAGCAAGCGTGCTCCATCTTAGGCCTCATCTAAACTTTCCATCAGGTGTGATCAAAGTCAAATGCAAGCTTTTCTTTAAAAAAAATAAAAGAGTACAACACTATTATTGACAGGCCTGTTGGTCGAGTGGCTAGAGACCCTGGCTACAAAACCAAAGGTCGCGGGTTCGAATCCCGCTAGGGGCAAATGTTTGTGTGATGAACATCGGCATTTGTACTCGAGTCATGGATGTTTATAAATGTATTTCAGTATGTCTATCCGTTCCCTAGCATCCATAGTACAAGCTTCGAGCTTAGTTTGGGGCTAGGCAATTGGTGTGTTAGTCCAATTAATTTATTTATTATTTAACTAGCGGCCCGCCCCGGCTTCGCCCGTGGTACTTGTCCACTATTTAATGGATGATATTATACATAAAAACCTTCCTCATGAGTTACTCTATCTATTAAAAAAAACCGCATCAAAATCCGTTGCGTAGTTTTAAAGATTTAAGCGTTCATAGGGACATACAACAAACAACATGACAGAAAAAGCGACTTTGTTTTATACTATGTAGTGATGACGAATGAGATTGCATTCCCTAGTTAGGTACTACGATTCTACTCAATGAACACTACATCACAATTTTTTTGGTTTAGTTTGTAATAACTGTGGTTTAGTCATATGATTACATGCTCGATGTTACTTGGATTCTATTCTTGGATTCGATTGGTTAATGCTTTTGCAGCTAACCGCAGCACTATTTGTTTATTTTTCGGTGTATATTAATTATGTAATGTAATGCTATTCACTATACTATGAATCAATTTCCAACACAATGTATACTGTTTTAAATTGTTTTTTTAATGGAATAAAAAAATGACTTATGGCTTATGACTTATCCTAATGTTTTTTCTCGACTGCTGAAGAAAAAATGGTAATGTTTTTTATTCTTGAATCGATCGATTACCTATACGTAAACATAATTTCGTACAGCCTAACGAAGTGAACATCACTTTTTCCTTCTTTTTTGTTCTTATCATTTTTAAATGTTTAATTGTTTACATATGTAGGTACATACATAGATACCTACAATAGCTCTACAGTTATGAAGTGGTACTTCATTGTGGTATTCTTTAAGGTGGAAAAACTCTCCCCACAAGCTTATTCGTGTAGAAAATATCTAGGACTATATTACTTTAACCCTCACATTAACCTTTAACTTTACCTTAAATTTCGCCCCTGATACAAGCCGAGCGCGCGACAGGTGTCAAAAATTATCAACATGTGTGCCAGCCATATTTGATTTATAGCGGCGGCCATCATTAGAATATTTTTCGCATTTTCCCGCCAGGTGGCGCTACGGTCATTTGCGTGGATTGATTAAATGTTATTTTATGGGAAAGCCGATATTTCCCGTCAGTTAACCCGACGATTAATTATGGTTGAGTTTCGACCTTATTTAGATAATGGTTTATTTAATTTGAGATTCATAATTAATTTACTGGCGACCCGATCCGACTTTGCACATACATACATATTATTATGTTCAATGCCCCGCTTTATTTTCTTATGCATACAAAATTGATCTTCAAATAATTATTTTGTGTATTAAGAAAATACTACAAAATCTACAATAGATTTTGAAGTATTTTCTTAAAGATTTTGGACTTTCGTTTTGCAATGTAAAATTTTTTTTTTTAAAGGACTTATCGCGATATTAATTTTGTACTATGTATTATGTAGTACACTATACTGCTTGACATTTCGGCTGCGTTGCAACAACCTTAGTCGAAAGCGGACTCTCTACTGAATAGTTTATAGATCTAATAAAACACACTTTGTTACTTCATAGTAATTCACAGGAAAAGTAACTTATTTCAGTATTAAATCAACGTCTGAATTGTATGAACTGATTTAACGACAAACATTAGAAATGGATTTGCAATTGCCAAAATCTTGATCAAATCACAGCCCAACATTATCATGTTTTGCGGCGAAAACCGAGGTCGGGTCAAAGCCCTAAGCGAAATAAGTTTCCAAATCACTCAACCTCACCATCAACAAAACTATAAAACGCACAACTACCATCAAAATGACATTTGTCACCCGTCGACCGCACGTCGGGAACCGAACCTGGACCCTTGCGCAACGCCAGAGGCAGCCGTCATCAATCCACCGGCCCCTCTTGTCAAATGCAGAGTATCATCCATCACTGACCGTGAATGGCTCATTTCATTATACATAAGTTCGGCTGGCTTTGTATGCTCGTTATGAAATCGTAAAGGAATCTACCATAGTGCTGTGTCACTGAAGTGTAGTCAAAAAATTAAATAAAGGCAAAAAATACTATCTAAAGAGAAGCTTTTATTTAAATGCGTTAAAAGAAAAAAAAAACTATTAAACTAATACTTTTACTGTAAACTTATAAAATAACATCTTTTCAAGTTAACAAAAAAATATATTCAAAGTTACAACATATTAAAGAATTACTACTACTGACTACATTATCATATTCAACTACAATAAATTTATCCTAATATAATCTATACTTAGAAAAGAGGCTTTAAATTAAATTAATAAAAATTAAATGATTACAAAATAACGTTAAAAAAAAGTAATTTTCGTAGAGACCAAGCAAGAACTAGTGCACCCAGTGAGGAATGGTCTTCCTGTAGTAGGTACTAGAAATTGGTACATTCCGTGAGGCTCGTGGTTGGTATCCGGGCCCACACCTCTAATATTTCGAAATCTTTGTTTTTTTATAGGAGCTCGGTATATTGGCTCCGCTCTGCCTGATGGTAAGCAAAAGAGGAGCCCTAATTGCCATGACAGCGGATGCGGTATCAAAGTGGTATCCTATCCGTTGTCATCGCTATACAAGCCCGCAAGATAATTCTTAACGCTTCTCTTGACGGAACCAAGGTTATAGGATGGCGGCAGTGATATACAAAAAACCATCAATGGATGGCGGAAACATTGGTAACGCATTCCATCGCTTAATAGTTCGGCAAAGAAATGAATTGCCAAACTTCTTCGGTAATTATTGCGTAAGAATTAATTTGCTTGATTGATCGCTTTCCTATGTTTAGAATTCGTCGCGTAATTTATTGATTACAAAATAGAAATTTGCCTACTGAAAATACCTAACTCTGATTAAAAAATAATTTGACTGACATGCCCGCCTAACAATTATTTCGTTCATCATTTCATAATAAATTCGACTAATTCATTATTAGGCGAAGTAGCAGAAACTACCGAATAAATAAAGTGTTTTCTTTGGTATTGCGAACAGGATCTTTATGTCCTGCGTTCGAAATCCCGGTAGACGTTCAAAGTAAACGTTGGATCGGATTGTGTCGTTTTGTGATCACCAATCCGAATTTGGCAAGCGTGGTGAATAAGCCAAAACCCATTTTTGTAACGAAAACATGATTCAGGGCTGTGGGGCATAAATAGGCTACTCTTACATAGACTTTATTGCGAAAGAAGTAAAAACAGAAATCTGCATGTTAATTTAAAACCGTGATCCTCTCCAAGTATTTTCATTTTCAGTAGGTTGGTGCTCCGCGCAGGTTGTTTATAAGAAGTAAACCCGAACTTGCAAGGAAATAAACTCCGCCTCTAAGGAATACATCCATAAATTGTATCTCATTGCCAATAACAGTAAATTTTCGCGTACAAATTCCCTGATTGTCTTTCAAACAAAAATGGGTCCCCCGACCCTTGGGAGGGAAATCAATAAAATTCTGTTCTCCTTTGCGCGATTGTACGTAGCGACATCTAGTGGCGAGCGGTTGAACTAAGTTGCGAGTGTGACTTCTAAACAAACCTTAGCTTTGGTTAGGAATCGCTAGATGGCAGTGTCTTTGGAAAAGTTTCGAATATATTAATTTTTATTCGACTTTTAAAAGGAAATCAAATCAAGAAATCTAATGTAAATAACGTCTAAATAAACAATTTAATTTATTTGTTTAGTCGTGGCTTGAGGCCGTTTCCAAATGACTTATAAACGTTCAGCCAATTAAGCTTCACGTTTATTCTAAAAGTAATTTAAACTTTTCTTGTTACAGGTAAACTACATTAGATTACATTTCATCAGGGATAGATCTTCACGAGGATTTGGAGCTTTTATGTTAGAAGACGAGGTAACAAAGTACTCTCCAAGATTTCCCACACCATAAGTAATAAATAATAATAATATACTATGGTAATAGTACTGAAAACATTAAAAGCCAGTCGTTACTGGCATAATTATGTATTAAAAAAACTGCTTTAATTTTTTTCAAAAAAAAATCTTCAAAATACGTCTTGGAAAAGTTGAAGAAAATTTTATTATTTTTAATTACCGTTAAAAACCGTCAAGCATTTACATTAAGCCAATAATTTCCAGCCAAATTATTATTTTGCGAAAACTCCAGACCGAAATGCTTGGGCGTTTGGTGAAATATATTTATTTACGCAGAGCGATTTATCGCGAAGGAATTCATTCCGAGACAGCCATTAAGGCTTGTCATAAATAAAGCTGAGTACACAACAACTTTACGCGCTTCCCGACAACTTTTATATCGAAAGGAATATGGCTCGTTTTACTTTTGCCCTATTTTTTTTTCTTCCTAATTTTCCACGCGATCACGACGTAAAAGTTTTTCATGACCGATCGTCGTTATAAGACAGTTTGTGATGGTAAATATTGCTCTTTCATAATGTTCAATTTGGTGTCGTTTATTTGATAGACTGCAAATATGTGATGTGATGCCATCCCGGCCGGTTTCGGCCATGGCGACCACTTCTGGCTCATATAATGTTAAAGTGTTTTGCATTGTGTATTGGCTGTTCATGATTTGAAATTTTGAATCTTTGCCTCGCTTGATAAATCAATAAGAAAAATATCAATAGTAGGACCATAGACGCAGAACGTAAACTGGTGCGTTTGGGAAAATATATTGATTTTATTTTAACCTGACTAAATTACTTAATTTGGCTTTTAATTACTTTATCAATGCATTTAACATGCAACTATAAATTAATTTACGTGAATGAGATAACTATCATACTTTGCAAATATTGTGGAGAAACTTAAAAAACTTATTAAAATGCTATTAATACTAAATACTTTAAAATACATCAGTTATCATTTGAACTGTTTTCCGTTAATTTATCTAGCAATTTTGCCTGTCTAATCCAATGTGATCAAGAAAGTACTTTTGTAGAAAAAATAATTGTTTTATTTTATCTATCCATTTTTGTTCACCAAGGGTGACAAAAACTCTGCAAAATATACTCACCGAACTATAATGACAGCCCATTCGTAAGTACAGTTCTGGGCGGTCTCGACGAGGTACCATTAAATGCACGCTCACACTTCACACCACTCAATAACAGATATTTTTTCGTTCGGTTTCCTTCGCACGTCGGTAGTGAGGGAATTATTCCAAATGTAGGTGGCGCTTACTTACCTACTTGCATTTGCAGGTGGTCTATTTTGCGCTCTAATTCGTTCTTAAAAAGTGCATTGTAAAATAATATCTTATAATAAATTAATGAGTCTTGGTTGTTTAATCGTAAAACTTCAAATTCGCTAATAGCTCAGTGGAAATTGAATAAGGGTAATAAATAAAAAATACCTTTATTATTACGGACTCCCTCCATGGTGAAACCCCTGTTTTATTTTTTTATGTGTTTTAAAACAAAACACAGCATTTTTCGATTATAAAAAATAGTTGAAAATAAAACATTAGACGGCTACTTTGTTGTCCATGCACCACAATGCGGGTAAGAAAATATTTGTTCGAGATGTCAACTCTATACGTAGTAGTAATACCTCAATGGCATCTAGGCCTTCTTATTCGACTTGTAGGTACTAACTCTCTACTGACTCAAACATAATCAAAGTAAATAAGCCATAATCCGGCTATTAAATCGGCCATTATGCCACAGATTATGCCAAGTCCTGTGAATAACAGATCGCGATGTCTGTCGCCGCTATAAAACGCACGCCTGGGGGACAGACGCCATAGAATAATATTACCATTAATTTCACCTTTGGAAATACCATTTTATGTGTAACATACTTTGCTCGCAATCTCAAAAGACTATTTATTTTTGCGTTTAGACACTATAAAAGATAATAAAGTGGTAGAACTTCCACTCGAAGCAGCCGTTAAGAAATGACCTCCACCTACAGAAGACCTCACAAATATAATGTATTTTGTTTGTTAGTTATTTGTAAGTTAGCATTTTAAGCAGTTTAACATGCTTAATACCAAGAAAAAGTAATCTTCATCTGGCCCGGATCGCAAGAGGCACTGGTTTCGATTCCTGCCTGAGCCACCTGAGATCAGACGAATTTTTTTCTTATAATTTTAGGAATTCATAATTATATGTCACAAGTTTCTATAATCAATGATTACAGTAATAAATAAATAAATAAATAAAAATAAGCAATAGAGTTTAAACATTATCTTACAAATAAAGAAAAATTGTATATATAAAATCAAACAAATTAATATTTTAAGATAATCTCACCGTTTACCGCCAGCCTCACCGAAACCTTAAGATGAGCGTTACTTTAAATTTAAAAAGATAAAAAAAAAACATTAAATACGAAAATGAATAATCCCCGCGACGATCTCTATCACTTCGCATCCCTCGCATTGTATCAAAAACCGCTGAAACAAAGTCCTCAGCATTGTTTGCGCGGTGAATTATGATGAGCGCTGACACCCCGCTGTCTCACTCAGGCTTTTGTTTAAGACACGGAGTTATCAATTTATTAATACAGAGAGAGTTCGCTCACGGGAAAGGTCACAGAGCTCAGTTGGGGAGGGTATGGGGTCGTAAATGAATTAATCCTATGCTTTTTTTCCTTCTAACCTGATGTTTTTAAGAGAGGTAAAGCTTAGTGGAATTTCTGGTAGACCTGCTCGTCTGGGGAAATACCTCCACCTTACAGAAACCACATTGAAGGAGAACTTCGTAACTGTTGTGCTATGTTTCTCCTGGTGAGTAAGGTCGCCAGAGCTCAGTTGGTGAGGATATGGGGTCTTAAAGGCAGGCGATAAATCTGCGACCCATGTGCGGTTGTTGATGTCCATGGGCAGCGGTGATCACTTACCATCAGGTGACCCGCTTTTTCGTTTACAATATAAAAAACATTTTAAAAGAAATTGCAAAATTTAATAGAATATGTTTTCAAATTTTTAAGCATTTCCATGCTTGAAATAAATTGAAAAGATATTAAAAAGGTTATTTAAGTAAAAAAACACATTCCTTAAAAAGCCACCCAACGAAACAGCCTCAAAATCACAGTCGATCAAGTTAAGCGGCGGCTATTAACTGCCCCACGAGTATTGCGTCCTAATTTCCCAACGAAAGTATCGGAAGCATCGAGTCCAATCAATTTGCGGCGTAACTTCGCCCCGTGGCTCGAATAGACGCAAAAAACTGTCGTTTGCTGCTAAAAAGAGGGTCGAGTTAAGGAGAAATGTTTTCACATTTTTATGTTGTTTGGAGATATTTTTTCGACTTAGTTTATTAGGCAAGAAATGCATCTGATTCCTCTGGTGTTGTATTTTATACCATTATAAGTAACAGCGGTCGCCCGAGAATTGGCCCCCGTGGATTTTGGATTCCGCACACATAGTGGTTGTTACATTAAACTTAAAGCCTTCATCGACAAATGGACTATCCAACACAAAACGTTATTTCAAATCGTACAAGTAGTTCCTGTGATTAGCGCTGTCAAACAAACAAACAAACTCTTCAGCTTTATAATATTCAAGTAATATAGATATAACAATAGATATAAGATAGATATAGATATAAGATAGTTTTTAAGATTTTATAAATAAATAAATAAATAACACTATGTACGCGGAAACCAAACCCCACGGGGATAAAGTCGCGGGCGCCCGCTAGTAATGAATATTGAATTACGTTATATAGTAGCTTCCCCTTAACTAAATGAACTGTGAACCTGTTGCTGGACTATTGTGCGCCTTGTTGCTTTTTGTTAAGATCCGCTGCGGTATGCGAAAATGTTATACAGGCTGTTTAAAACACTATGCCCTGCAGTGGGACATAATAGGCGGATACTATACTTTACTTTTAATTATTTAGAAAATGTGTTTCTTTGTGATATTACAAATTGACACCGTTATGTTATGTTAAAGGGTGGCAAACAAGTTATAAGGTTACGTATTGAAAGTAATCACCACCTCCCGTGGACATAAACACCTCCACTAAAGTCCTTACAACAATGCATTTTTTTAAAATGAACTTTTAGTATTACAAAATAAATCAGCAAGATGTATTTTACTTATAGAAAAATCATAAATACGTACTACGTAAGTCAAAAAACATCATTCTTATCCTATTTCACAAAAAATCTCGTTTTTAAAAAAAAAATAGTGAACGTCCTGTAATCTCTCTAATGAATCGGGAACACTGTCCCTTGGAACACTGGTCGACTAATGAAAACTCGAAAATGCCGATTCATCCTCAAATCATTTATGTTCCGCGAATCACTTGTCCACTTTTTCTTGGCTGTCGACTTAATGCGTTTACGTTGACGGATATTTAAGAAAAAAAATGTCACAAAGTCTTTGTCGATGGTCTGATGGTTATTTAAGAAAAAGAAAGTCACGAGGGTCGAGAAAATGGCGGTGATTTAACTGAATCGGGAAACGTTTAAAAAATGGCTTCTAAATAGTGGGAGGGTTCTAGTTTAGGGGTATTTTTTGCATTCGTTGCGGAGACAAAAGATTTAGAGGGTGTCTAGTTTGCTCAAAGTTTGATTTTTCTTGTCACGATTCGAGGAAAAACATTCGTGCTTGTTAAGTTGACAATGAACCAAACAAATGTTTTGATTACTTAACAATTTCATTATTTTATAATTACGGTCCGTATTTTCACTGAAATTACGAGTAGCTAAACATAGGCATAGTAATCGTACTAGCTGCATGTAATTTGTTAAAACATTAATCATAGTTATTGTTTCAACGTCAGAAACAGTCTCATGAAAATTTTCTACTTACAATAATTACATTTCATAATTTAATCGTGAACAAATATAGTTCGGTAACATTATGTGTACACAAAGTAACCTTCCAAACATTACTCGCGAAATTAATTTTCCATTCCTAATTTTTGGTCCTTCAAGCCAGATCGAAAGGCAAAGAAAAAATGTCTGACGCCGGCATAACGGCATTATGACAATTTTGAATGAAAGCTCGCGTCTGAATCAACTAATCCACGCAAGTGTGACGCTGTTCCAGAGATGGAATATATCGAGGCTAATATGATTGGCGGGTAGGGGTGACAGATACAGTGTAAAAGGTTTTTTTTGTTTTTTACCTAAAAGCCTTTTTTCGTAACTTAATAAAAAGAGTTTTTTTCAATTATGTACCTACTTGGACAAACACACCGATTGGCTTACTCCGAACTAAGCTCAAAAATTGTACTATGGATGCTAGGGAACGGATAGACATTTTTTAATACTTTTATAAACATCCATGATTCGAGTACAAATGCTGATGTTCATCTCACAAACATTTGCACCTAGCAGGACTCGTACCTGCGACCCTTGTTTTTGTAGTCAGGGTCTCTGACCACTACACGAATGGGTAGTCCATTTTTTTTGCCGCGACACATTACCTGTAATAGTTTTAATGCCATAGAAGCCAATGTCTGGCAATGCCCAGCACTCTCTTAATACAGAGATTTTTGAGGGAGGGAGAGCTTATAAGCTGGAAGTCATTATAATGACTTCCACTCAAATGAGCCACTCGTCTGGGGAAGCACCTCCACCTTACAGAAGATTACAGTGAAGTAGCACTTCGTAACTGTTGTGCTATGTTTCTGCTGGTGAGGTAATACATTATTTTGACTAACACAGCAATTGACTAGCCCAAAACTTAGATCACAGCTTGTACTGTGGAAGCTAGGGGACGGATAGACACCGAAATATTTTTAAAAAACATCCATGACACCCAAAAGCCCACAAACATTTGCCCCTAGCGGGATTCGAACCCGCAACCCTTGGTTTTGTAGCCAGAGTCTCTGACCACTAGATCAACAGGCCTGTCAAGCCAAATTTTAAGCCACAAATATGTAGTTCAACCCTGCCGTCACAGTATGGAGCACAGTGCAATACCATTAGCCGACGCCGCGGGCGCGCCGTAATGGACGCGGCGAGACACGTATAGACACCTGATGGTGAGCTTGTTCCATTTGGGAACATTTTCACCAGAAAACACCCCGACCCATTATTAACACTGTGAGGAGAAGGAAGAAGCGTTCACCAATTTAAAAAAAAAGAAATTCCTAAGAAATTATGATTGCAGCTTGTATTTACTATGGAAGCTAGGGAATGGATAAAAATACTTAACTACTTTAATAAACATCTATAACTCGAATGCAAATGCCGTACATCATCACACAAACATTTGCTCCTAGCGGGATTCGATCCCGCGTCCCTTCGTATTGTGGCCAGGGTTTCTGTCCACTAGAACAACGGCCCCGTCAAATTATATAATTGATCAATCGCGGGCAGCCGCTAAAGAGTAAATAAAATAATTATATTTGGGACATGAGGAGAATTAAAACAAGACTTCGTTTTAATACTTTAATATCTTTTAAATATTATTCACATAATATATTTACTGTACATGACGTAATATTACAAGTCCTAATTGTTATTTTGACGAAACCCAAATGTAAATCAATTCACTTATCTAACTTTACATCCTTGAGCAGTAATCAAAGACAACGCCATCTAGTTCTAATCTAAGCAAAGTGTAGGGATGCTTCGGAACGGGGAAAACACTTAATTTTCTTTCATACATAGTACAAAATATATGATTGACTTCATACATGTAATTAATGTTATTTGTAGTATTCAGGAATTTTACCTGGGACGTAAGGTTTAGCAGTTAACTTTTTAATAACGTTAAATAAAGGAATCAGTGCAGAAAACGTTTTTTTGCGTTATAGTTTTTTATAATATTAGAGTGATGATACATTTATTAAGATTATATTTATTGAGATTTATTTTTTAATATTTTGTATTTATAATAATTTTATTTAATATAATTATTAAAGCAATAATAGTTATATTTATTAACTTCTTCATGAAACAATGCAGGGAAGATCAATGTAAGTTTAATAATAAAATAATAATATTATAAGCATTCAGACATGTTTTTGTCGATTAAATTTTGAAAAGATTTAAAGTTATTCTTAATCTGTTTATTTATTAAAAATACCTAGCAGGTTTGAATAAAATGCCAGTAAACAAGATTTCGGTCCATTCTAATGCTAATCTTATTTCAAAGAAGGCATGCCTGTCAAATTCCGACAGCCATATTTCGCACATGGAAGAACAAGGAATTCAATTACATAAATTGAAATGGTACAATTTTCCATATCAACTCCGCCTGACAACAGTAAACCACATTTCAGGCATTAAAATAGAGGTCGTGACCTTTGCTCTTCCCCAAAATGTAGCATCGCGCGCATAGAATCGTTAGAAATGCCCGACACCAGGAAAATGTGGCAATATTTTGTTAAGGTTTCTACGTGATGTGAAGCGAGTGTCTTCACATTACAGGACCATTGAATCGTTTAAAATATGCCCGACACTAGAAAATATGGTATTATTTTGATTGCTAAGGTTTCTACGTGATGTGAAACAGCTGTCGCTTCACATTATAGGGCCTGTGAATCGTTATAGATATGCCCGACACTAGAAAAATGTGGCATTATTTTAATTGACGTGCTGTTCGTTGGTTGTTAAGGTTACTATTTGGTGTGGAGCGACTGTCGCTTCACAAAAATGGGCCTATGTCAGATGAATGGCGAGGGCACATCTAAAGATTTAAGTCAATGATCGCGATTCAAAGATGGTGGGTGGTTATTGTTCAATTTAGTGCGAAATATTTACTTCCAAGTCGAAAAATATGATTAGGATGTCACTTATTTATTATCATGATCTCGATTTTATTTATATTTCCTAAAACAATGTAAAAAAAAGCAATTTCCTTTTCTTTACAATGCATTCAAACATTCTCAAAGTGTGGATTTAACTTATAAAGACTATCAGAAACAAGCCAATATTTGAGTCCTAGAGACGATGCTTTGCAATTTTCACTTGCTATTGATCCATGTTTTAGTAAAGGAATTTAGGTAAGACATTTTTGTGCATTCTATCCTTAAAAAGTTACTTAAACACCACTTTTTCCTGTGAAAAGATACTGAAGCAAATCATATTAGTAGATTTCATATTTTTTGGCAATAAAAAACTGTTAATTAAAATAACGAAATTATCATTCCATCCAAACTTTATCACTTTGGAAAGTACTGACGATTAGATCATTTTAATTAAGACTGTCTTCGCCAAACTTTAGAATCTCCGGGTAAAAATCAATAGCTTGAACAAACGGAGGGTTGGATTCTAATAAGATTTTATGTGAATCAGCCCCTGGAGAAAATGGCGGCTTCGGATGCACAGCGCATGCGCTAACCCCCGTTCGATATGTGCACCCTTCTGCCCATAAAATTCACTAGATTTACTATTTTCTTCGGAATTAATATGAATTCAACACTATATTAAACTTCACAAGCACACACACTAGTCACTTGCAGTAACTCATCTCCGCGCGACCTGTGGACAGAAAAGATAAACACAGCCAAATACACGGGAAAATGAAATTCTTTTTTCGAATTTGACGGTTGAATCTTCGGATTTTTGAAGTGGTCTTCTCATCGGTGATTGGGCAGTCCCTCAACCAGCTTGTCCGGACATAGCAGTAGCCTGTAAGTACTGCTGTGACAGGACAATATGGATCGGGACGCGGTGCTGGTCCGGGCGCCGGCGGGCGTGTGAGGCAGCGTGGCCGGGCGCCGCGCCCCGCCGCCCCCGCGCCTGCGCGCTGCGCCCCCGCCGCCCGCGCCCGCGCCCCCGCCCTGCCCCGGGGGCGGCACCCTCAATGAACACCCTCAATCAACTATCGATTTTCCTTAACAAAAAAATGTGGTAATTCATTAGGTATGGCGAAAATTTTTGGGAAAGTGCGGTCTTTGACCGCGTTTCGGGGTCATATTTTGATCTAGACTGCGTTTTGTGTTTGATTAGGTAATTGCCAATTGGCAAGCCCACACTATGAGTCATCCTTCAGTTTGCTTATACGCCAATATTTTTTTAGAAAATTACATTTTTATATTGCTAGTGCCACTAAGGAGGTTTTGGGAAAATTGGGTGTTTAGTTAAACTTGGCTCCAGACCAAATATAAACCTGTTGAAAATTGTATTTTCAGGAAACATTTTTATTTGCAAAATCTGCATGCAATTTTTTTCAATGAAAAGGCTCAATACTACATATTGCGAACATTTTAGAAATTAAGGCGTACTCACCAAATTGTAACAAAACATAGGTTTGAGAAATTCTGCATTATATTACTTACATTCGATTGTAAGCACAAATAACAATTGGAACATAATATGACAATACTGGGTTTTCCGTTTGGATGTCGATGGGGTCGAAATGATCTTTGACAAGGTCACATGTATTGTCTTATTCTTATGGTATTTCTTGTATTACTGAAGCATTTAATGAAGTCATCGGCTTCATAAAACGTCACCTTAATGTTTTACCAGAGTCTTAATTTATTTTCAAACCTGGAAAAAGTATTTTATTTTCGTTCAACCTGAACTTTTATCTTTACAATAGGACCGAAACTCAATTAGTTCTAACACTAATGTTTAGTGGCACAAAAATTACTTTATACTTAATATAATACTAGCGGCCCGTCCCGGCTTCGCAAGGGTAGACAATATTGTACAAATCAGGACTGTTTAGTAATATTGTACTAAACAGTCCTACATGATACTCAATGAACACTTCTCTAAAGGAAAATATTTTTTTGAAATCGGTCCTTTATTTATTGAGATTTTTTTGTTACACAAAAAATACAAATCCTTCCTCTTCCTAATATCCAAGCCTTCATAATATTATAACCATAGATATTATAAATATATATTAATAAAAAATAACCATCAAAGTTCAATTCATACAATCAGCTGATTAACTCTCCCATCACAAAAGTCTCTAACACTGTCTATTTCAAATCTTCAAAATAAACAGCCATAACAAAAACAAAATGTAGGTCACCCATCACACCATTGCCTGTGCAAAAGCAGCTTAACTGTGCACAGTGGCGCCACCTTCCTCCCCCAGTGGATGTGTCTAACTGATCTCGATTCGCGCGGTCACCGACCCCTGTATAGATTTAACGCCGTCCTCCCGAGCCGTGCCACAGTATAATAACGAGTGCGGTAGATTGAAATTAATGCCTTTGTTTTTTTTATAAAAATACAACCTTTCCACCCGCGGATTCCGAAATTTCAAATTGGAATTCGGTTATATTGCAAACAATACTTTTATTTTCCCTTTATAATATCATTTCTTCCGGGATAAAAAGTACCCTATCATTTAATCCGGACTTCTATTTTTACGTCTGCAAAATTTCGAAGCAATCGTTTCAGTAGTTACGGCGTGAAAGCGGAACAAACAAACAAACAAGCTCACTTTCCGATATATATTATTATTAGTTAAGTGCTCTTGCCAAATGTGGGATGGTGATCACAAGCCCGGCTGAGTTCAGAAAAATTGTCACAAATATTTCCAACTCAGGAATCGAACCCGGGATACAGCCGTCCACAGCCCGGGACTTTAACCACTAGACCATCGAGGCGTTATTTTTAATTACTATACAAAATGTAGCTACGGTAGACGAAAACGCCAGCTAAAACTTTTGAACGGAATTTTCCAAGGAGCATAGCTCAATTAGTGTGCCCACACTGTAAGCTCCTAAATCATTTGAACTATCTGTAACATTGCCGAACCCTGGCCATAACTATTAAAGAGGCAGTTTGACCTCTCAGTGAACAAGTGCATCCTCTCTGCTTACAAAATCTGGGTCCAACGTAGAGAGATCAGAAACAAGGATTTATAGTGCATCGAAGTTATAAAATGCAAATGTTATTTAAAAAAATGCTTCCAAAGATAGGTTTTTTTTACAAGTCGTTGCAAGTAGCGCACATTCACCCGCGCGTAATTTCTTTTCTCAAAATCCCCCCCTTTCCCCCCAGATTTCCGGGATCAAAAGTACTATAATGTTCACCGGGCATAGTGAAGCTAGCAGTGTAAGAATTATTCATCTCAATCTTTCCAGTAGTTTTTGTAATACGTTACATACAAAAATACAATTATTAATCTTTACTCTTTATAATCTTAGTGTAGATGTAGATAGTGTAGAAAAGCAAAACGAAATTACTTTTAAGCAAAATATTAATGAGTAACCAAATGCTGATAGATGATCAACTGATCACAAATCCGAGTGATAGAAAAATTCCAAATAGGTAGGTAAAATATAATTAGCTTGACCCGGAATTCGAAGGAGTGACCCCGAAATCATATCTACTATACGAACTTGCTTACAGCGGTATTTATCTATTTACCCAAAGGAAAATTAAGTCAATAGTGCAACAGAAGAAAACAGAATGATATTTCAGTTACCGCGCGTAAGTACCAGGAGAACAGAAACGGCGAGAGAGAATTTTCCGCCCCCGTAATGCGAGTAGTCATAGATGCCTTTGCCATACTTCAACCAGCTTTGAAATGAGCACTAAAATTTGACGCGACAGTCGCTTCTTATCAATGTTGGAACGTACTGCATTTCAAACAAAATAAAGCCTCCGTTTTCTAGTGTCACGGCAAATCTAACGATTGAAATATTTGCGAGTAGTGGGAAAGAGATGGGGATATTACTATCGCGAATCTCGTATGTGTGAGGGAGACAGATATAGTTCGGGATGAAATGCGCAACGCGAGGGTAAATGCTCGTACAGGGTTGTCGCAATTCAATATTCGAATGCCTCCAGGGTGCTTGGTAGTAGGTTGTTTTCTAAGGGATGAGTATGCTAAGGGTGCATCGGCGAAGATTATTTTTGAACGATGATTTCGCTAAAAGTTCCTCTTGAATCACTCTATCTATAATATATAAATCTTTTTATAAAACCGCATCAAAATCCGTTTTTTTTTTTTTTTTTTTTTTTTTTTTTTTTTTCGGAATGACGTCCCTGTATGGTGGCTGAAGGCTCCCGTAACAGGTTAACCGGAAAATTGTGGGAGCGGAGGGCTCACACCACACTAGAGTTTAGCAGCGAGCCGCCCAGGGGCGCCCCGAGGGGGGCACGAACCTCGGCCATGGGCCTCGCTGGAGACGTTAGTCTAACGTATCGACGCGGTGAGAATCTACCCGGCACGTGCCGGTATCTAACGAACGCGGTCCCTACAGGAAAACGCGACGCGCGTCCTCGCCGGCGAGGACGATATCTCGGTCTGTTGGTGTTGCTAGTCTGCGCGAGTTGCTCGGCCTCCGCGATGGCGACTGTAATGTCGTCGTCCGGGTCGTTGAGGACGTACCTCGGACGTCGGAGGGCGCGTCTGGATGTGTCGGCTGGAACGACATAGTCGGCAGCCGACGACACCAGTGGATTCGGGTGGTGAGGGGCAGAGTCGAAATATTTGCGGGAACATTGCTTGAAAAACTGCGCGATGGTCGGCAGTTTCAAGTCAATGTGAAGGTTTTTGTTCCTTAGGTACCATGGCGCGCCAGTGGCCTTGCGCATGAACCTATTCTGAATTACTTGTAGCCTATTGATATGGAAATGGGCCGCATGCGCGAAAACTACGCTCGCGTATGACATGATCGGCCTGATACAAGTCGTGTAAATTAGCAACTTATTTTTAAGTGCCAATTTACTACGGCTGTTTAGAAGACAATGCAGTCTGCCGAGCGCGAACGCAGCGCGATCGCGCACGGTCTTAATGTGCGGTCCGAAGGTCAGCCTCTGATCGAGGATCACTCCTAGGTAGCGGACTTGCTTCTCCCAAGGGATAGGCCGTCCGTACATGGTGACGGGAGGGAGAGAGCGCGGGATGCGACCTCTGGCAAAGAGGATTCCCTTGCTCTTGTCGGGGTTGACTTCGATACGCCACTTCCGAAACCACGCGCCGACAGTGTCGGCGACGCGTTGGAGTGTCGTAACGATGGGACCTACTGTGCGTGACGAACAGTATATAGCTGTGTCGTCCGCGAACAGAGCTGTATGGATATTTAGAGGATTCGGGGTCGTGAACTTGGGGAAGTCGCTTGTGAAAAGCGTGAAAAGGATGGGTGATAGCACCGATCCTTGTGGAACACCTGCTCGGATAGGGTGGGGAGGGGAGAGAACTCCCTCCACCCTGTATCGGAAGGAGCGGTTCGACAAAAAGTCTCGTATGATGAGCACGAGACGGTTGGGCACCTCGAGTTGGTAGAGCTTATATATAAGCCCGTTGTGCCAGACCTTGTCGAAAGCTTTAGCGACGTCGAAAAACAGTGCGCCCGTCATATGAGGGCGACAGCCTAATGTGAACCTATTTAGGGAATGCTCGACGATGCGATGCACCTGTTGGACGCAGGAATGCCTCGCACGGAATCCGAACTGTTCGTCGGGAAGGACGCCCCTGGGACCTATGTAATCTTTGAGACGTTTCAGAAGGATCCGCTCATAGATTTTTCCTATCGAACTGAGGAGGCTGATAGGCCGGTAGCTGGATGGTTCAGCGGCCGGCTTACCAGGTTTGGGAATGCCTATCACTATCGCTTCTTTCCACTGTTGTGGAAAGAGATTGTTACTCAGAGCCGCATTATAAATAGCGGTGAGTAAGAGAAGAAGATGGGCGGGGAAGAGTTTAAGAACTCTGTTACTAATCCTATCTAAGCCAGGGGACTTGCGTGGTTTGAGATCCTGGATCAGAGACTGCACCTCGTCGACCGTCACCCTATCGAGGGGAGGATCTGAGCTGGGATCGGACAGTGACTGAGCCACCCTCCGGTCGACCTCCGAGTCAACTTCGAGAAGGTGCTCGGGCTCGACCGGATCGATGGTAGTCGTACATTGCTCCTCTAGACTGTGAGCGAGACATTCCGCCTTCTCCTCGTCGTCGAAGGCGGGGGGAAGGTTGGGGCGGTTGAGGGGTGGCGTAGATGCCACGGAATCCTGACGGAGGGTTCTGGCGAGCTGCCAGAATGCCTGGTGCGTGGGTTCCAGTTCCTTCAACATCCCATCCCACCGGGCTTCCCGGAGCGTCCGCATGCGACGTTTCACAGCACGCTGTGCAACTCGCAAGCGGACCCGGTTCGCTTCGGTGGGATAAGAGTCGTAGGCCCGGGTGGCGCGGTTTTTCTCCGTCAAGAGTGCACGCGCGTCAGGCGGCAGCTTCCAACGATGGTGTGCCGTCGTTGGAACCTGCCGCGTGCAGTCGTCAACGACTGTTTGCACGTGCCTCGTGAGAGAGTCGACCGCTCCCGTCGCGTCATCGGCAGAAACTATGTGGTCTGGGATGGCATCTAAGAACGGAGATGACGTGGATTCTAGGCTCTCGCCTAGTTTACGCCAGTCCGTCTTAGTGACCGTCGGAAGGGGGTTCGGGGAGCCCCCGGTGGGGCCTCCCGTTCTAGGCGCTAGCTCGATGATCACAGGCCTGTGATCCGAGTCTAGTTCATGCAAGACTTCTATCGAACATAAACGCAAGTTGATGTCCTTTAGAAGTGCGATATCGAGGACGTCCGGGCGATGGTTGACATTGCCCGGGTAATGCGTAGGTTCCATTGGAGCTACGACATCGAAATTTAGAGTTTCTGAGAGAGACTCTAGAAGTCTACCGCGTGGGTTAGTCAAATGACTGCACCACGTGGTGTTTTTAGCATTCAGGTCGCCAGCGATGATGACTGAGCTACCCAAATCTAGGAGAGCGCGAATGTCACTGTCTAACAGTGACCTAGCGCTAGACGGATTATAAGGGGCTAGATAAGCCGATACGAGGACAATGGGCTGGTGGCCTGTCATGCCTAGCCGGCAGACAGAGGCCTCAATGTGGGTCAGATCCGGCGGATCCATAGGCGTACAATACAGCGATCGCTTGTAGTAAATAAGAGTGCCACCAAGGGCAGACGATGTGCGATCGTTGCGAACTAACTTGTAGTTGGCCATCCTCGGGTCCCGAGTGCCGGGTTTGAGGAAGGTCTCCTGAATAAGAAATACGTCCAATTGATGGTCGCATAGAAAGGTGGCAATTTCTTGGCGTTGGGCTGAGAGCCCGTTGGCGTTGAAATAGCCTATTCTTAGGTGGGTCGGTTTGACTCTGCCTCTATGTTGTAGGTCCATTTAGGGTGAAAAAGGACTGGGGAACTGGATGAGGAAATCACCCAGGTCCTGATTTTCGCGGAGGATTTGCATCCTGGCGACCGGATTATGAGCGTTAGCCCTAAGTTGGGCAGCCACTTCATTAATCCTGTTGTTCATCAGGAAGAATTCCTGCATGATGAGGGAAGAGTCCTCATTGATGATGGGGGCTCTTTGAGGGATCGGGATAGGGATGGGGGCGCTCGCTGGAGCCACCGGCATCGGTTTCGGCGCCTGGGCGGCAGGCCGCGCTGAGGGCTTGGCCACTGTTGCCCAGGTGCTAGTACTTGGCCTGTAGGGGGCCAAGATCGGAGTGGGGGCGAGGGAAGCCTCTAGAGGCGCCTCTTTAGTGGGGGCTGAGGCAGCGGGGCGTGTTGGAGCACGCGCCGTCTGCCTCTTGGGGGCAGCCACCCGGTTGAGCCGGGGGGCTTTGGGGCACCCGCGATAGTTCGCGGGGTGCCCGGTCTCGCCACAGAGGACGCATGATGGGGGCTCGGTGCACAGCGCCCGGTCCTTGGGGCGTGTGCACTCTGCGGTGCCGTGGTCGCCCAGGCACTTGACGCACCTGGGTTTCGCACGGCAGTTGGCCGCCGAGTGGCCGTAAAGTTGGCAGCGATGACACTGCCCAGGGGGGCCCTGTTTGCGAGGGACCTCGGCTTTTACACCGGAGAGCCCGCAGACATGGCGTATATTGAAAATGGCCTTGCCGGCTGGGGTAAGGTCCAGCACGACTAGGACCATATCGTAAGAATTTCCCTTGCGTCGGTGCATGCGATGCACCTCAAGGGCGGGGAGGGATTGGCCTTTAAGGTCGGCCAGGATTTCGGAGGTGGAAATCTCCTTTGGGACTCCGCGTAGGATTACGCGGAGCTGACGCTCCTCTGGGAGTCGGTAAGTGTGGTAACCCACACGCATAGTGTCCAACATGGACGTAAAGCGGCGATGGGCCGCGGAATCGGAGAGCGAGACCCGGATCCCATTTTGGGTGGGCCTCGCGGAGGTGTACGCTACTTTTAGCGTGTTGGCCCGACGGGAGATGTCAGTCCATTTGTCTTTGTCATGGACAAAGACGGGGGGAACTTGGGTTTTCCTCGTGGGAGGAGCGCCCTGTTCGTGGGCGGGTGGCGATGCCGGGGACTCCAGCGAGTCGTCGATTTCCGCCACGGGGGGAACCCGTTTGACGGCGGGAGCGGAGGAGGAGGTGGTGCCGGACTTACGGGCTTTGCGGGCCCTTTTGCCCTTACTCGTGACGAGAGTGAACTCGTCAGAGGAGCTGGGGTCGGACTCGGACGCGGATTGCGCGTCCATGGGGACTGGCGAGTCCGGTCGGGAGACCGGGGCCGGGGCGGGGGCGGGGGCGGCCTGAGGGGCCGGGGCTGGTTTGCGGGCGGCCTTGCGGGCGGCCTTGCTAACCGGGGCGGGTGCGGGGGTGGCCTGAGGGGCCGGGAGGGACGGGAAGTCCTCTCCGTAGGCCAGAGGGGCCGGGGCGGGGGCATGGAAGCCCTCATCAGTGAGGATGTCCCCGAGCTCGGGGAACTCCTCGTTTAATTCTAACAACAAGGCGGGGTGGCGGAGCAACAGGGCTCGGACCACCCTCAGGAGGACACGGTCGGCCATCGTGGCCGACCAAGCAACTGTCTAAACGTGATTTACTCCAATTCCTCGCGTCACGTTCCGCAGGGAAGAATTGGTAACAAACCCTGCGGCAATCGTGTCCTAACGGCGGGAGTCCCGGATTGGACAGGTCCGGGGTGTCGTGTGGTGTGTCCCCCCGCCTGGTTAGGCGGGAGGGGTGTTCTCTAGGTGTGCCCTAAGCTTGTAATCCTTCTGCCAATCTTATTGTGCAGAAGGTTCCTAACTTATATCTAATTACAACTAAGGATCACGGGGGCCGAATCCGCCGAGTGGACTCCTTTTGCAAGGATCCACTCAGAAGTAGCCCCGCTAGATATTCTCCTTTGACTGCTTTTCCCTGAAGGGGAAAAGCGGGTGCAAGGGTCCGCACCTTCTATTGGAGCTGTGTTATCACCGCTAGGTAGCCTCCAATAGAGTCGCAAAGACTTTGTCGCAGAAATCGACCCTGCCTTGAAAAAGGCCGGGTCCAATAAGAAACGAGATAGCTATTGTTTGTCCGCAAGCGGTCAAACAACAACGTTCTAGAGTGCGCAACTAGCGCGTGGGATGGCGCGCAGGCGCGCCGGCGGCGGATGCGCGACAGAGCGCGCAGGCGGCGATGCGCGACAGAGCGCGCAGGCGATGCGCGACAGAGCGCGCTGGCGGCGAGGGCCCGGGGGCGGTCGCAGAGCGGCGCGGGAGCGAGGGGTCGATGCGACCGTCGCTGGCGGCGCGCAGATGCGGAGTGTGTGTTGTATATGATGTGGCCTCTCGGTCGAAAAATCGAGTACTAATCGAGTCAACCGAGCGCAGCTAGCGACCGGTGTCTATGACTTCGAAATCTTATCTGTTATTCATTTGAATACAATAGTAGTAACACGTGTACTTATTCGTACACTCCCATATTTGGCTTGCCAACACCGAACACCGTTTCTCTCAGTAGCCAAT